>JAKSZP010014485.1:0-287546 GCA_022478985.1 Massospora cicadina
ACTCACATGCACCATTTGGGGCATAGATGTTGATGATGGTGCATGTGTTACGTCAGCCCACGAGAAGGTGACAACAATCACTTGGCCATTTAGGAATGTTTCTGAGGATAAAAATTTGAAAAAATTATTTTTCCAAATTAGCACCCCACAGTGCATCAAACAAAAGGATTAGTATGGGAGGAGCATTGTTTTCCAAGCTTCCTCGGAGCCTTGTGGACAGTGGGACTCCTGGATGGCCAGGATATCTATGGGTAAATTGTGTTGTAAAAAACTCAGTTTCCTAGCCTGGGATGGAAAGCCTTGAGTCCAGCGATATTCAACATCCCTATGGTGAAAGTTTCCCCCATTGCACCTTAGGTGTGAGGGGTGGGCACCTGGGCCCACCATCCTCTTCTAGGTCCCTGCGGGCCTTCACAGCAGTGTGGGTGTTAGCAGCAACGCTATCAGAGTTTTTGTTAATTTTTGCAGAAAGAGTCACGTTGGCTTTAGCCTTCACTTTTTGTTTTCCTGACATCGGACAAATTTTTTGTGGTGTGGGTGAGTTTGGTGCACTGTTGAGTGGGTCAAAAAATTTTTTTTCAGTTGGGATGGGTATCAAATCAGTTTCAACTGGAGCTTGGGTGCAATAATTGGGTGAGATTGAATCTCCCATCGGATCCTCAGATTGAGTAGCCCACTTGGCATGGGCTTCCCAATCTGATTGGTTGATGGATTCCTAAGTTGCTTCTGCCACGAAGGTCTCCATGTCCTCCTGGCGTTGTTTTTGTGGGATAGCGGTGGTGGCTTTGGCCGCTTCCTTAGCCATGGCCCTATGGGCCTGCTTGGCCTTCTTCCACTCTTGCAGGGAGATAGGCTTTACCAGTAGGTAGCAGCCTTGTGCTCCCCACAGGAAGGCCTCCTTGGTGCTTGCGGTTGGTTTGTAGTGCGCCTCTCCGCTGGCCATGGCCACTGAGGGGTGCTCTTGGAATGTGATGCCCTCCTTGATGGGGCATGCATGTGCCTTATGGATGAACATGTCACAGTGGGTGCAAATGGGGGGGCACGCTGTCCATGGTCACCCAGAATGGGTGGGTGGTATGCCCTGCGATATCAATAAAAGTGGAGTGTGGGATCTGGGTTAGGTCCTTCACAATCTCCTCAGGTGGGTCAGCACTGCGATGGCTTTGCCGGTGCACAGGTGTGGCATCAGCGTGAAGCGTTGCACTTTGAAAGATTGTATTTTGCCATATATGGCGAGACCATCTTTCAGGTATTGTTCAAATTGGCACGTTTTACCATAGTAGGCAAAAAGTTGAACGTGAGGAAAATTTGGTTTGATTTTGTCCATCTGGTGCATTTAGTTTTGATGACCCATTGCCCTTCAGGGAGGTCAACCACTACACACGCTGCTGCAGCCTCGTCTGCTGCCATTTTGCTTACAAAACCTAGGTCCAGCCAACCACATGACATGGAGTGAGGTGCAACGTACACCGCGGTTGGGAAAATTGTGTTTACAACTTCACAAAATTTTTCCCATAAGGCCATTTTTTGGATGTCCAGAAACACGCGGAATCTGAATGCCACCGATGAAAGTAACTGGGAGTGTGGCATGTTGATGTACTGGTTGCATCGTGCTTGCCATGTGAGTATCTCCAGGGAAATAGTGACTGCCAGTTTCTTAGTATTTTCGTCAATTCTGCCGGATTCTCTGGGGCGTTTTTGAACATTGAGACCGCGGGCCTTCCACCTGCTCCTCTTACCTTGCTTGCCCAACTGCTCCCTGACATGGGCGCAGATTAATCTCCTCTGTGATATTATCAAACTAGATTCAGTCTTGAATTGAATAGGTTGCAATAGTGATTGCATTGAGAAAGAAAAGTTAGTACAAACAATTAGAGTAATATCTTTTCTTTCTGCTCAATCTCACTTTGAGAGAATTTTATTAAGAAAAAAGCGGTTTAATTTCTCACTGCCATCTGGCCATACCCATTTTTTAAATTATGTCCTCAGATCTATCGCCTGCTGCTCCAATGTGGGGTAGAAGAGCTCTACCACCTAGCGTTTTTTACCCTGTGGGAAAATGCATTTGCACGGGGTCAAATACCCACCATATTATTCAGGCCATTTTGTAGCCCCATAGGACTTAGTGCTCCACCTGGCATGCATTCAACCTTATTGCCCCCATCTACTCGCCCTCCCTTATTCTAACATCTAATTTTGCCTTAGAGTCAACTACAGGTGTTTGTACCCATATGTTGACAAGGCAATTATCAAAGCATCCATGGCTATATTTTCACTGGCTGGCTTTATTGATTTCCGACCATTTAAAATCTATTTTGATGTTGGCCTCCAAATGGAGGGGATGATGATGCAGCAGCAGCCTCTACTCTCATAATTTTAAAAAACACTCCTATCCCTACCACTTGAACTCGCCTTTCTTCAGATACCACATTGGTGGTGTCCTTCACATCCCTCCCATCTCACCTAACATCCCAGTTATTATATGATCAATTAATGGCGGGGCTTCTGGCTTATGGGACACAGCCCAACCTTGTCTTCGCCATTCCTTCTGGAGCAGAGCGCCTTGGTGCACCTCACACCAAAGCCACCATATTCCCACAACACCCTGCCATAGCCCAACAATTCCCTCATGCTCATTTTGCCATAGCGCCTAAGCTTTTTTGGGCTCATGTTGATAATGGTCACCAAATTTGTTCCCTCTGTTTTAGACTTGACCATTATAAAAAATTTTGTCCCTAAGCCACTTCCACTGGTGTGGCCTTTGAGCCATATTCAGTTGATTCTGAATGGGGCGTTTTGTTGCTCCCTCCTGATCAACGTTCTCATTCAATAGGCCAGAGTGAGAAAGTGGCCTCCACCAAACCCACCCACACTATTCCACCCAATTTCACCCACACCAATCAGAACCAGGCCTGAACTACCATTTTAACCCAAGAAGCCCATTTGACTTCTTCCCGCCCAAAATCTCTATCCACTATGCCTGTAAACCAAAATTTATGAGAATTATTGGCTGATATTGATGAATCAGGTAACATTGTCACCAATGAGGACTCCGGTGAACCTCTCAGCCCATTTAATTATGTTTGGGCTGAACTTTACAATTCTGATTTTGACAAATCTCCATCTACTAAGCGATTCACTCCTAAACCCAATGCCATCCTCTACCAATGTGACCATCACCTCACCTTAGAAGCGGTGGCCCAATCCATATCTCAATTCCACCAGGGGCTGAACATAGTTGATTTCTCCCTAATTTCCCCAAAACAGCAAAGGCCAAAATCACAAAATTTGCCAATGAAGCCATTAATGCAATCATGCATATGGAACAATTAACAGATTTTGACCCATCTGCAAAAATTACCTAAAAAAAGTCTCATTAAAATTTTCCTACTTCCCAAAGCCCAAATTAAAGCTGAACATCATATAGCAGAATTTGGTGAAGTTATCTACCAAGATGATCTTGAGGAAGGTAACCAAATTTTTGTCCACCTAATCCCCACCATGCTGATGCCCCCACATCCTGGCTCTCCAATTTTTTCCGATTCTACAACAAATTCAGTGATGCTGACCAGCCAAATATTTCTGTAGAAGCACCGTCCAACCCCCCCTCACTCTCTGCCATGGTAGGTTAGCGGTATTCCACTCAATGCCAGGTTGGAGTTATATTTGTTTCATTTTAATTTGGTTTTTTTTGGTTTTTGCTCCATTTGATTCTTTCATTCAGATCTTTTGCTCATTGAGTATTGGTACTGTCAATCACCTGGTTAGCGTACCTCAGGTAAAATTTATATATTTGCCAGATGAAGTATTTGAGAAATTATATAGTTATAAGCAAATCCAATCTTTTTACAAGTGAATTTATAAGAATGTTTGCCTAGATCTAGGTTACTAGATTATAATAGCATACAGATTTACTGTTGTTAGATATATTGGGTATTTAATATAGTTTTTAAGTATTGTAAATATGGTTATTTATTAAAATTTATACTATAAAGATGAAAGTCAATTAAGTAGTATATTGACAGTCATCATCTTAGTACTCAAGGCTATTAGCCTTTGACTCCAAGACTCATAGTCACAGTCCTCAGCTTATATTGTTTCAGACTCTGAAAATTATAAACTTGGAGTTCCCATTAGTTTTCAACTTTAATCTAATACTCAAGGCATATGGGAACTGATTTATCTTTTACCAATTCCAATTTTAAGAGAAGTAACAGTCTTATTCAAGTTCATTATAGAAGCAAGAGTCAATATATTGGGTTATATTAATTTAGATAATCACCACGCAAAAGATGCCCTTTTGTAATTGTATTAGCCTCTAAAATTAATAATCTAGATATAATATGAGGAAATGGCTGGAATATTTTCATTTACCATGCATATGGTACCTCAAGTACTTCTACAAAAAATGTTTTAGCCATTTTTTCAGTTTATATTTAAGCATTTAAGTTCAAATTTTAAAAAGAGTGTAATAATAAGTATCCAACTCTTTTATGCTAAAAATAAGGACTGTGATAAGTAGCTTATACTATCACAATCTTCTGTCATCATAAAAATATTAAAAAAACTTACTTGATACAGCAACTGATACTATAAACCTTTTTTACCTAAACTATTATATATCTGCTCACTACAGGTGGATATAATAGATTGAATTATCTGAAACTCAAACTCTGAAAAACAATATCATTACTCAAGTTACACTAGAAAAACTGATACTAGTTTTCCCAAAATGAACAGACCCATTATGACAAAAGGGACAAGTTTGCTAATTGTAAACCAAAATAAAATAGTTCATCATCCCAGAGGGCGGATGTCACTCTTCAGAAGATATTGGAATATAACATAGCAATATATATTTGTGAACAATTATAAGGTGTTAATAAGATGGGTGTATATCTAAAGAATGTTGGAAGAAAATGATTATGGTAGTAAAAAAGTTAGAAGTGGATTATATATCAATTTAATACAGCACTCTCTTGGTGTTAACTTGAGCCTATCAGGATGTCATAATATTCCAGATATGTAAATACTTTTTATAAATGGATAACACAAGGATGAACAATCTGTATTTGTCTCATAAGTTTAATTCTCTAAGAAGTACACCAAACTGTATAGCTGCAGTCATACCATCTATAAGTTCCATTGGAAAAGTTATGGAATCTAAAAACCTTTGTAAAAGCCTGATTTTGCTTTGATAAAATATATAAAAAACAATTAAGGTTATGTTACACCCACAAGCATATCATCATTGAGATATGTGGTTTTTAATTAAAGTTTACATATCTACCATTATATAGTTATAAAAGTGTTGCTAGTTAAAAAAGGTCTATAAATGGCTATGCATGAAGCTCTAGCTTTCTGTTGGCTTCTACTGTATACATTTTTGTAACAATGGAGCATTCAATCAGTGATGACTCACCTCAGCCTTAAACTCACTTAAATAAGTATATAATGCTGTTTTAATTGATTTATGGATAAACTACTAGCCACCAGTAAAGCCAACTTTAAAATTATCAATTCTAGAAAAGGAAGGTACAATCCTAGAACTTTTTCAGGGATTATTAAAGCTCAATTATATTAGGACGTAATCCCAAGTTGACTTTAATGCCAAGTGTTGTGGAGAAAGCCACAAGGGCTACAAACGATCATTCCTTAACCTTAGAAATGAACAGAGCTTAAAAAACCAGACAGGCGCAGTTGTGGGCAACTAACCCACTGCAGGTAAAATTGGATGACCCCTAAAATAGATTTGGATAACCCAAAAACTTACCAAGTGCTTAGGATTACTTAGGCCCAAAATAATTTTACACCTAATGGCATGAAAGATTTACCATATGAAGACATTAAAGCCGCCAAAGTTGACTATAAACTTTGACCCCCTTTACACCTTTAGGGGGAGGCAAAATAGTTTTCAATTATCTGGTGACAATGCAATGACCTAACTGAATTTCCCCAACAAAATGATCAAGTCTCTCATCTGAGCATTACAAAATTAGCAATCAACCAAATTTTAGAATCATATGGAAACCTGATGTGAGGCTCATCAAAGCAACGCCATAAAAGAAATGTAAGGTGAACATAAAATTACCAAATTGGGTAACAAAGCAATAATCTGAGGAGGAACTACAGCCCACAACCCAGAAGTGGTGACTGAAGAATGGGCTCATGGACATCCAAGTCAAGGGGTAATTACTGCAAGAAGGAGCTCACTGATACAAGAATTAGAGCAAATACAAGCTGCAACTAAAGTGAAAATCAAACGCTGCCTGACTAGGAATCATGCAGAACCCCAACATTGCTACCCAATTTCCATCTAATTCAATTATTCCTTTTTATATATTGGGTTTTTACATAGTATAAAAGTACTTCCCCTTTAAATAATATAAAACCTTTCCACAGAATCTCAGTTTATTTTTTACTTTTAATTTGGTTTTAGTAATCTAATAACCAGTAACAAGTTAGGGATTTGACAGTTGAGCAGAATACAGTAACTAGTCCAGGATCTTCTCTAGAAATACAAGACACTCATTTTTATGGATATTGGAGCTGAGCTTCCAAGGGAGAGTTTGGATAAGATTGCATTCTTTTTTGAGAGCTTGCGTAAAGAGAACGCGTCAAAGAGTGTCCACAAGAGTTTTTCTATGGCTGCAAACAGTTTAATAAGAAGTTGATGCTATATTGGGTAATATCAGCAGAGGATTTGAGCAATGAGATAATGTTGTGCTCCTTATAATGGTTCTCTGATGCTTAATATGTGTGAACCAGACCCCCTGAGCAGAAAGTCAGCCTCATAAGTTAAGTGAGATGAGGTTGGCAAGCTGACTGTGGTGCTCACTACAGGGGTGGCATCATCAAACCAGAATAAAATTCATAATATTTCTCATGAGCAGTTTGATGATGCAGATATAGAAGTTTACCATGGTTAGAATTCCTCTGAAATTCTGGAGAGGGAGGATGGAACTATTTATTCAAGTCTTTGAACCCCTGAAATAGAGGTAGCCAAATTATGTATCTATCTTGAGCGCATCAAAACTTTCTCTCTCATTGCAATCACTAATTGCAACAAATTCAATTCAAGACTAGGTAAGTTAAATAATCTCTTCAAGAAGATTAGTGTGCACCCAATGTTGAGTAACAGTTGGGCTAGCAAAGTAAAGGGCACAGGATTGGGCTTTACAACGTCCAAATTTCATAAACGCCCCATCAACACTGGTAGCTTATATAAAAATAAAAAACTGGTAGTTAGTATTTACCTGGAGAGTATAGACTGGCAAGCAAAATGCAACCAGTTCATCAAAACTCCACATTCTCAGCCCTTGGCGTCAGTGAAGCATGGGGTTCAAATTTTACTGGATATTATCAAACGGCGCTTTGAGAAAAGTTCAGTGGAGATGTGCACAACCATTTCCTGGATGCAGTATATGTTGCACTGCACTCCATGACCTGCAGTTGGTTGTATCTTGGGTTTGAAACTGAAAAAGCAGTGGACAAAGATGCATAGGTGCGTGTGGTGGTAACCTCCTGGATGGTCAATGGGTGATTAAAATGAAGCACACTCTATGGACCAAAGCAAACAAAATTTTTGTTACATTCAACTTCCTCCCCACAGCAATAAAGCGCACAGTGCTAATAACACCACCTCATGATTGGGCTTAAGAGCTATGGGGAACTTCACTCCTTTGAAATACAATGCTTTACGCTTATTCCGGACCTGTGCACGGGCAAAGTAATGCATTGATAACCCTAACCGCAGTCATTGTGGAAGACTTACCCAAATTCCTCACATCAAAGTTGTGAATATTAATGGGCAGGAATCCCACCCATTCTGCATCATGGTGTTAGAGCACCCCCTATATGCACCTTTTGTAATGCTTTTAGTCACAAGGCGCACACATGCCCTTCCAGAGAGGTCATCACTTAAAACGGAATTCTCCCCAACGCAATGGGCAGCGCAGAATCCCATTATTAACCTGCCATTGACAATGACGCCGCCTTCCCATGGGGTGCGCAGGGGTGTTGCATTCAGGTTAAACCTGTGTCCCTGCAGGAGTTCAAGAAGGCCAAACAGGATCATAGAGGAGTGGCCAAGGCAGCAGCTACAGCCACGTCCATAATCCCACCTGCCTAGACCCAGGAAGACATTGAGTCATTTGAAGGTGAGACAGCTCAAGAATCAGCTCACCAATCATATTGGGCCAAATAACCTGTGTAACAGATGGGTGAGTTATATTTAACTGAGAAAAAGTTACCCAGCACAGTTTAAAACTAATACATTCACCCACTTTCATCCCAAATTATTGTAAACCTTTGATGATGCACCGCAGAAGCATAACATTCCAAAATTTTGAGCTAAGTCTCAAAAAAACTTCAAAAATGAAAATAAACCCAGCATGAAGGAATCCTCAAGACTTCATACCCAGCACAAAGTATGCAGTCTGTTGGGATTTTTGACCATATTCCCAGCCTGCTAGATTACCTGGAATCGCAAGAAGATATTCTAAGTTGATGTGAATTGGAAATCAGTTGGCCTGAGTTTCATAGTAACTATGGTTGGGGATTTTGGGATATTCGCCTGGTTGTATCTGTCAGGGATTGATCCCGGATGAATACTTAAGATCTCATCAAGCAGAGTTGCTGACGAAATAGGGACATCTGATAGTGATTAACTATCAGGTGTACTAATTGGGATTGGTTGGGTTTCATCACCAATTGATTGGGAATGAATAGCAAGTTGCGAGGTGAGTGATGCTGCCTGCAACTAGCAAATCAATTGTTTGGTGCGTGACCTGCCTTAATGGGTAATAAGTTCCATACCTAAGCAGGTCGCTAGCCAAATATGGTTGGTTCAATGGGATTGAGAGGAAAACGTTAGGGACACATTTTCTGACTCTTTCCGAATTTAGGTCTTGGGGATGTCCAACAATGGAATCCTAGCCAGGATGGGAAAAACCATTGCTTCTGAGACGAGGATGAGTGATTTGAGTGCAATGGCTGCCATCTCATTGAAGAGGTGTTAACCAAGGGTTAGACGACTGAATCCCCACTATAAATTTCCTAGGGTTCACTATAGTAAAAGAAAAGGAGGTAAAGGAGTAATTACAAGAACAGAGTTATATAGTTCTTTATCCATTTAGTATATACTTTAACGACTAAACTATCATCAGCTTTCATTGTGATGTTCTGTCTCAAAGGTATTATTGCTGTGTGCAATAATTGGAAGAATCTTAGAGTAAAGAGTAAATATCCAAGTGAGGATCTAGAGAAGAAGGAGTCACAATTGAGGATAGCTGCCAACTGTGAGTTGGACTAAAGAGACTGTCACCAGGGTATCTCAGCGAAGATCAGGTTGAAAAGAGCAAGGGAACAAATCCCTACAATTATGAAATCACAAATATTTAATTGGGAACACTGGCCGAGCGTTGGGCTGAAATATAATAATTCAAATCAACTATAGTAATAGTCATCATACTATTATCAATCAAAAATCTATTATACTATACAACGTGGATGAAGTGCACAAGATAACTGAACCTGTGCAGTAAAAAGGTTACTAGGGTTGTTGCTGATACAAATCCAAACTAGTAAATTTTTACAAGTTGGTGCTCACTACATGGGGCTTTTGAGTTGAAGAATTTATAAGAATGTTGTACAAAGACAATTTACACAAATTGTGTACTGAGTTGGCCACTGTAAACCAGAATGCCCTAAACTCAGCGGACCATCAGGAGTTTGCAGCCTTGGAATAATGAGTCGCCAAGGTGGAGGAAGGAATAGATAATGTAGCAAGCTTTAGGAACAAGTTACTTGGGAAAGTAACTTCGTTGAAGAATAAAGAAGGGGACCACATTTGAGAGGTCTTATACCTGAAAATGGAGTGAGAAGCGGATTGCATTCATTTAAGAAAATTTGGTGCAGATATAGAGAGATTAATCAAACAAGTGGAGGAACTTAAACTTACAAATGTGCTTGTGAGACTGATATGGCAAGCAATGTTGAAGAAAGAAGTCCTCACACGATACTTGGGAAGTCAAATACCCCAAGAAATATGCCACCCACTTGTGCTGCCATTTTGGAGATGACACCCAAAGTCACTTGTCAAGTTAGCCGAGTAGCTGAATTGAGAGAATCGGCCAGAAATAACTCAGAGGAATTTAAGGCAACTCTGAAATTGCCAAAGTTCCATTGGGATAACGCCCCAGTGTTTTTCTACTGTTTGACATGACCATGAATGGCTATGGGATCATCAAAAGGCGTTGACAATCATGAATTGCCTAGACACTGACTGTCAGAACTTAGTGTTACCTCACATGGAGGGGGACAGCTGGTCATATGATGAGGTAAAGGCGGCCATCATGAAAGAATTCAGGAGTCTGATGTGCATGTTAAAGTGCAAACAGGAATTTATTGGAATTAGTTCCATAAAGACAAGTCTCTAGCTAGCTTCGTGGATCAATTTTACCAGGGGTCACAAATCCTGGCTGGAGCGAAAGTATTGGATGATTTTAATGTCAGAATCGACTTGCAAACAGCCCTTCAGCCCTATTGCAATTTGCATCACGTGATGTATTTCATGTTTGCGACAGAAATAACTACCTCACAAATGGTAGATGATTTGTAGATTTTGGGAGTGACATTTGATGCCCCAAATAGAAGCTTCAAATCAAATCTGGTATGCAATCTGTATCCCACGAAGGGAAACAAAGGAGCTAAAGATGACTAATCAAACTGTGCCAGGGAATAAGCCCAAAGAATTCAGATGGTTGAACAAGAAGGAAAGGACTGCTACCAATGTGGTGGGAAAGAACATCTCGCTGTGCACTGCAAGAAGCTGAAGGATCAGATCAACATGGTCCAGGCCAAAGAGTCAGCAGCCACCAAGGAATCGGGAAAAGGGCCCACGGCCTAGATGGGGAACAGTATAGAGCTGCGGAGAAGCCTGTTCCTCCTGACATTATAAATGAAGAAATTGATACTAGTGATCTGTTCATAGATGATGAGCAGGATCAGATGTATCAAGTGGTCAATTTGGATGTAAATGCTGTGACCAAAGCCAGGGCGAAGAGAATTGAACCCAAGATAATCAAGGAAGTTGACCAGCCATATACCCAACAACTGGCGGACAAGATATAAACCGCTGAGAATCCTGAATAATTATCTGAAGTCTGATTAATGAGGCCAATTTGTCAATCGCCCTCAGCACAATAAAGGAATCGTTTCCTGATTTATCAGTGCAACTTATTCACACCCTTGTTTTGACTAATAACGCCGCTATTCACTCAGTAAACACTATATTGCAATACTCTGAGTGTACATATATAGACATATTTGTGAATAGAGTGGGGGCGAGGGCGATTGTTGACAGCGGAGCGCCCATCAATATTGTCTCAACTAAACTGGTAAAGAGGATAAAGATCTCTCTAGGCTTGGAAAATAAGAAGGAATATGGGACAGCTGGGCCAAACACCACCGTTTCCTAAGGACTGTATAGTGCGCTGCCACTACAATTCAGGTCGTTGGTGGTATCTGCGCCAGCCATAGTTTTGGCGAACCAAAACTAAGACATCCTGATTGGAACGGAGTTTCTATGAAAGTACAGAGTCAAATGTAACTTTGAGGATAATACATTGACCATCCTGGGTCAGACGTTACCATTAGTATACCAGAAGGACAGTGAAGCTCCGCTAAATTGGAGAAACAACTTCATCAATATAATATACAATGATGACATTGTCCCAATTCAGTACCAATTAGTTGGTAGAAAGCAACGCAAAATGCCAGCGAAAATCCTAGAGAACTGGGGAATTCCACTGAGGATCAAGAATGAGAGGACCATACCACCAGAATTGCAGATGATAGTAAACACAGGGTTGACATTGGAGATTCCTGAGCTGTTGTATGGGGAGGTCATAAGCCCCTGGAAGAAGTCCAGAGTGGAGCCTTGGGTGACTCCTGGGATAATAATTCCAGGCCATGGAGAAATTCGAGTTCTCCTGAAGAATTTACGTGAAAAACCAGTGAAGATTAGGAAGAATTAGATCATCACTATTGTTCATCTGATCCTGATGGCCGAATCGAGGAGATTCCATGATTTTGGGACTCTTGAAAAAATGGGATTAATGGCTAGGGTAACCAAAAGCATTAACCTATTGGTTGATCAAGAGCAGCTCGCTGATCTGTCAAAAGGCCAGCAAGAGGAGGTGCTCTAACTATTCAAAAAGTATTGGGAAGTGTTTTCTCAGGACGACCATGATTTGGGATGCGCATGAGATGTGATACACAAGGTCAACACTGGGGAAAATTTACCGATCAGGATGAGACTGATCTGACAATTGAAAGCTGCCAAAGCGTTAGTGGAGGATGCAATCAGCAAACTAGTGAAGCATGGGCTTCAAGTTCTGTCATCAAATCCTTGGGAGAGTCCAGTATTGATCATAGAGGAAAAAGGATGGATCCAACCAGGTGGTAATTGATTACCAAAAGCTGGATAAAATTACAAAGATAGATCTGTATCCCCTACTGAGGATTGACAATGCACTAGATTGTTTGGGAGAATCGAAGTATTTCTCCATGATGGATCTGATCTCAGGATATTGGCATATTGACTTGTCAAAGGAAGACCAGGAAAAATGCGCAATCATTACCGTGCAGGGGCTATACCAACTGACGAGGATGCCTCAGGGTCTTTGAAATGTGCCTTCAACATTTCAGAGGGCCATGGACGCGATACTAAGTGACTTGAATTTCTCATTTGACCTGGTGTACCTGGACAATATAAACGTGTTCAGTAGGACGTTTACTGATCACCTACACCAATTGGAAAAAGTATTTAAGCAACTGTCTGCAGCTAACCTGAAGATTCAGCTGAGGAAGTACCACTTCTTTAAGAAAGAGTTGGAATATCTGGGATTCATAATCAACTCTAGTGGATTGCAGCCGCAAACCCAGAAGATAGCAGCCATAGAACGAATGGCTGTACCAAAGAGTGTCTGAGACATTCAAGTGTTTCTTAGGATGGTCAGATACTATAGAAGATTTATTTGGGACTTTGCCCAAATATCTGAGCCATTATTTCATTTATCGAAGGATCCAATAAAAGGATTCATATGGAATGAAGAGGCCCAGGACTCCTTTGATGAGCTACGCTGGTGTTTAATAGATTCACCAATTCTGAAATATCTGAATTTTGATTGGAGTTTATACTATTCAAACTGATGCTTTGTTGATGGCGATTGGGGCCATACTAAGCCAAGTAGACAAACTTGGGGACGAACATCCGGTGGTGTACAAGAGCCAGACACTCTTAGCTGCTGAGAGGAATTACACTAGACTGAGCAGAAATGCCTTGCGGTCATTTACGCATGCAAGCAGTTTCAGGTGTACATCCACAGAATGTATTTTAAGGTGGTAATGGACCACTCTTTGTTGCATTGGCTGCACAATTTAAGAGAGCCGGAAGGATGACTGGCCCAATGGGCACTTAAGCTCCAGGCTTATGACTACGAGATTGTCCACTGAGCAGGGGCTTCTCACCAGAATGTGGATGGTTTATCATGTTACCAATGGTCCAGATAGTATACCCACAGGCAGATGAGCTATTCCAGAGAATGGTCAACAGAAAAATTGGGGATGAGCCCTGAGAAATTCTAAGATGCGCTTTGGAAAGCGATGGAAAATACTGAGACAATGGATGGACAAGTATTTAAGGTGATCAACGGGAAGCAGTTATTATTCCCAAAAACATCAGAAAGAGCAGCTATAGTGCAAGCAGCTCACAAGGTTTTTGGGTATGGAGGCCTGAGGAAAACAACTGATCATATTCGCCAGTACTATTACTAGGAATCCATCAACTATGATGTTGCAGATTATCTAGCTTGTTACGTGGAGTGCCAGATGCATAAACCACATAAGAACACAACTGGATACCAACTGGTACGCCCTGGATTTGCCTGGCACATGGTGTCCGTTGATGTGATGGGACTGCTGACAATGAGCACAGGGGGAGTCAAGTACATTGTAGTTGCTAAAGACCATCTGATGAGATGAGTTGAGATGAAGGAACTAACGAAAGTAGACGCTACCAGTACTGCAAGGGCCATCCTGGATCAAGTAGTATACCAGCATGGATGTCCCCAGGTCCTTCTTAGCGATAATGGGACCAACATGACATCTCATGTGATCCCAAGATTGAATGATATAATAGGGATCAGAGGAGTCATGTCAGTACCTTACCAGCTGGAGATAATTGGACTGGTAGGATGTGTGAATGGAATGCTGGCCGTGATGATGAGGAAGCTAGTCACAGGGAGAAATTTCAAAGGGGAACATATTGAGTTCAGTGACATTTGCCTATGATATTAGTCATCATATGGCGACGGGAAAGACGCCATTTGAATTGTTATACAGAAGAAAGGCCGCGTTGCCACTGATTTTATATTTGGTGGTGGAACCTACGTCGGGGATAAGTGCCAAACAATACCTGAACTGATTGATGAATATAATGATCGATATGCAATTGCAAGCATTTGATACTACATTGAATAAAAGGATATGAGCGAAATTGATGGACAATAAGAACCGCCTGGCCTTAACAGAATATTGAATAGGCAAAAGAGTTGCTCATTGTGATATGCATAGTCTTGGAAGAAGAAACAAATTAGAAGCATTGTGGTTGGGTCCATTTGAAGTGATCGCCAAGATGGGGACTGATGCCTACTCCATCAAGAATCTCTTGGATGGAAGAGTTTTAAATCAAGTCCATGATAAGTATCTGAAGCAATGGATCAATGAAAAAATAAAAGAGTTCCCAAAGGACTGATGAACCATTAAGTTAGTCATGTTCTGATGATTAAGTCAAGTCCAAAAAAGGACTTCCTGAACCAATCTAGATGGTTAAGTCCGAAAAAAGGACCTCTGAACCATAGAAAACTGGCAGGTTTAAGTACCCAGGACCCAGTTTTGGGAAAAAATAAAAATTGATGGACCGCTGAACTGATACAAGTCAAGTCCCATGAAAAAAAGAAAATAAAGATAAAATTTTTTTAAAAGATATTGGGAAAAAAATTATAAACCGCACAGAGAAAAACCAATATAAATTTTATAATTTTATTTTTAATAATTGTCCTCAATATGGGGATAATTCTACCTATGTCGCCTCTTGGGGGAGGGAGGATGGATTGCAGTAGGAATGAACAGACTGTCGAAATTGATATGAGATCAGATGCTGGTGGGGGCTAGACCTACATGAAACCACATTCTTTGATCAGATGCAGAGCCCTGCGAGAAAGCAACTAGGGGAAGAGAAATTGGGATGTTGGATTAAGCCTATCTCAAAACCCCAGAGCAGGGAGAAAAGCAACAGTATAAAAAGAGGCAATTGGCAAATAACCCCATGTTACCATAATATGGCACCAAAGCTGGAAGATTAGTCTTGAGCGCCTGACGACAGGCTTCATCAAGAACACTGGACATGTGGGCCAGCAACAAACAAGGGATTCTTGATGGGGGTTGCTGAATCATGCCCCCTATTAATGCCATCAGTGGAAGATACCAATGGGAAGCACCAGTGAAAAGATAGTCATGTAGAGAGTGAATGGCATCCTACAAGTGACAACCATGGGCTTTTCAGAAGCTAAAGCTGAATGAGCGATGAAACCAGGAGAGGCTGGAAGCTTCATGGACCAACTTCAAAGAACTTGGCCAGCAAAGTGAAGAGCATAAGCGGTGGTTTCCAATCCAGGATGTTATCGAGATCAGAGAGATTCAGCACTAGTGACAAAGCCTCAGTGACTTGGGCCCAGAGTTAAGCACAGATGAGCTCAAAGTGAATGCTGTTACCAATGGTGAGCTCAGTAGCCAGAACAACAGGTTTGAAATATTTTCCAATTCAGAAGAAAAACTCAGGAAGCAGGTCCAACCTGGAAAGAAATGAGCGATCAAGAGCAAATGGCATAATCTCCAGAGCATCTACAATGATGGTTGGTGCATCAGCAAAAGGATCCAAATCCAGGAGAGTTTTAAAATCCAACTCTGGAATCAACAGCAGAGGAAGAATCAGCTGAGAGTTGTTCAAAACGATTGCAAAACCTGGTTTTGGAGGAATTAGTTACCGTTTCCAGTAATTCAATGTAAGGACTAGCCGCTTGCATCAGACTAGGAGTATGAGTCCTGGAAGGACCATAGAAGAGTTTCTGCCAAGCATCACGACTCATCTTCTGGAAGAGACGGAGGTTTTGATCAGACAAAATATTCAGAAGCTGCTGGTATTGTGACTCAGAAGTTGACATATGAGCTAGATGAGAGGGGTGTTGTTGGACTTATATGGAAGTTAACATTATGCGCTCTACAATCCATTAAGCTCCAATTTTGGAAAAATTAATCTCAAAATTAATGATATAAGCTCTCCAAGAAAAGAATTAGAAATGACTTGAGCCAAGAGGTTATGAGCGAAATAAAAAAGGCAAATAAAAAAATGAGTATTCTTAATTAAGCTGCGAAATGAACATTGATGGCAAGAGTCTCCTGTCTAGGATGAGGAGAATATCAGGAAATCAAGGACACCAGACCAAAAATCCTAAATATGACAGCAGGTCATATGCCCTGATGGGGGAAAACTGGATCCCAGAACTAATATCATCACAAGTAAATTGATCAGCCCAGCATGGCAGTAGATCGTGGGGACCTCACTCTGAGAAGGTGGTAGCGAGGAGGAAGAGGAAGAACGCCCTATGCCAAAGGTCATCCTGAGCAGCATTGAGTATTGACGAGTGTACTCCACTTGAACCAATGAAGTATTTGACCAAGTATCTGAAGTGGTGTTCTCATGCACTGGTCCTTTTCTCAATGGAAATCTAGGCAAAAGGGGGGATGTGTTGGAATTTTGCCCATATTCCCAGACTGCTAGATTACCTGGAATCACTAAGGGAAAATTCCTTAAGGTCAAGTGAATTGGAAATCAATTGGCCTGAGTTTCAGAGTAACTACATTTGGGAATTTTGGGATATTCGCCTGGTCATATCCATCAGGAATCAATCCAGATGAATACTTAAGATCTCATTGGGTGGAGTTACTGACAAAATAGGACATCTGCTAGTAATTAACTATCAGGTGTACCGATTAGGATCTGTTGGTTTCATTACCAACTGATTGGGATTAAATAGCAAGTTGTGAAGCGAGTGATGCCACCTGTAACTAGCAAGTCAATTGGTTGGTGGGTGACCTGCCTTAATGGGTAATAAGTCCCATACCTAAGCAGGTCGCCGGTCAAATATGGTTGGTTCAATTGGATTGAGAGGAAAACGTTAGGGACACATTTTTGACTCTTCCGTTTTAGGTCTCAAGGATGTCCAATAGTGGAATCCTAGCCAGGATGGAGAAGACCATTGCTGCTGAGATGAGGATGGGTGATTTAATGGCAATGGCTGCCGTTTCATTGAAGAGGTGTCAACTAAGGGTTAGATGACTGAATCCCCATTATAAATTCCCTAGGGTTTACTATAGTAAAAGAAAAGGAGAAAAAAGGAGTAATTACAAGAACAGAGTTATATAGTTCTTTATCCATTTGGTATATAGTTTAATGAGTAAACTATCATCAGCTTCCATTGTGCTGTTCTGTCTCAAGGATATTATTGCTGTGTGCAATAATTGGAAGACCCTTAGAGTAAAGAGTAAAGATCCAAGTGAGGATCTAGAGAAGAAGGAGTCACAATTAGGGATAGCTGCCAACTGTGTGTTGGACCAAAGAGACTGTCACCAAGGTATCTCAGCAAAGATCAGGTTGAACAGAGAAAGGGAACAAATCCCTACGAGTATGACATCACAAGTATTCAATTGGGAATACTGGCTGAGAGTTAGGCTGAAATATAATTCTTATACTCAACTCAGATAATAGTCTTCATACTATCATCAGACGATAATTTATTCTACTATACAATGCAATGAGGTGCATGAGGAAACCAAACCTGTGCAGTAAAAAGGTTACTAGGGTTGTTGCCAATACAAAACTGAACTAATAAATTTTTACACAGTCAAAAATTGTGTTGCAGAGAAAGTGGCAAAGGATTGGCAAGAGGGCCCTTCCCATAGCACCTAAGGTGCAATGGAGGAGCCTTTACAATAGGGACGTTGAACATCTCTGGACTCAAGCCAACTATCCTGGGCTAGGAAACTAATTTTTATTTGTAAAAAATTACCTGTGGACATTCTGGCCATTCAGAAAACCCACTGTCAACATAGTGCCGAGGAAACATGGGCAACCATGCTCCTCCCATCCATTTCCTATTGGTCACTGCATTAAGGGGTGCTTATACACACAGCCCATAGTTTTAAGTTTATCTCTAAAATTTGTACCTCGATAGCTGTGTGCTTGTAGTGTCCTTTTTGTGGGATGATGAAGTTCATGATATCATTAATATATATGCCCAACCTGTGTGCAGGCTCACCAGAAATTCCTCTCAGCTTTAACTTTACTCCAACTTACATCTGATCCATTTGTGTTGGGCGAATTGAACTTCTGGGCCAACCCAGCCACCAACTGCTTCCCTTATATGCGCTTACCCCCACAGGGGCACATCAAACTATGCATTCTAAAAGCCACTTTGGGGCTTGTTAATACCATCCTAAACATGCACTGCGGCTCCCCAACGTGTCCCATCCCCATATGCACAACGGTCAGCAGAGATCTATATCCTTCATTGACCTTATTCTTGCCCCATTGAACTTTCAGTCACAGGTTGCAACTTTACAATGACAAAATTTGATTTTTCTGACTACAGGCTGGCGTTTATTTCCTTCTCTTTGTCAAAACCAGTGACACAGGCGACAAAGTGGTGCAAACTTCATCCAGCTGAGATCACATCATCAAGGTTCTCCTTATGGTTGGTGTCAGGCAAACAGAAAGTAAGAATTAGACTGGCCTGCCAGCCCAGGTGCCAGAGCACCTGAATGACAAACCAGAATGCCACTGGCACTGCTGCTGATTCGACAGATATGGAACTGGAAAGAAATCTCACCAAGAACTGCCAATGAGCCAGAATCTCGTATAGGCACATAATAAAACACCAGATGAGTATGGCTGTTAACCCTGAGGGGTGTGTGAGGTTTGGCGGAAAAGGCAGTTTAATTTTGTGGCATGAAAATAAAATTTAGGAAAGGATTTTTAATGGAAAAGTTAGGAAAGAATAATTGACCAACAATTTTATCACTGCAATGCGACTGATTAAATAGTGGGCGATTTAGAGAGGAACCAAGCTGGGATTGGGTCCCTCAAGTTTGACCTAACCGGAAAATTGTTCGGGAATGGGGAACAGATAAGTTAACTGAGAACTGACATCAAAGAATTTGGTGGTGGGCTGAGTTGCTATCGGTTTGACCTCAAAGTCTGAACTGAGGCTTGAACATGTTTCTGTCAGTTGTCACAATGGCGTTTAGTCTGACAAGCAGCAGGAATCCCCCAAGGCCACCCCACGTAGGGGTGGGCCCATTTGGTTGGGAACGGGTTGAGGACGTTAAACCCACCCATGCCCAGTCACTGGGCCATTTGTTTGGTCAGAATCGTTGCTTTGGGCACAACATCTGATTTGTCAGCAGGGAGCTTTGAACACTCGTCGATGGTGCCTGATGCTGTTACCTGCCCATCAGGGATGATCCCTGACAATTTTGGGAGGGGGGAAATTCTCAATTGTAGTGTTAACTGAATTGAGACCATCAGCCATTCCAGCTAATAGGTCAGTCTTCATTCCTTTAAGACCATTTAAAATTCAAACATTGGCCTGAATGACACTAAATGTTGTTCCAATTGATTTCATTGCAGCGATCTCAGCGCAGATTTCACTATATCCCCATAACAGTTCAGCTGAGGTAAGCTTAGGTACCGGAGGAGGGATCTGAAGCAGAAGAGCTGTTACCCAGCACTTGTCCACCATGTGGGCGAGATCGCCCTGAGTGATGAGAGATACAGCCATCCTCTTCAGTACCTTCTTGCTCAGAAATGGGAAAATGTCCCAATCAACGCCCAGGGGACATTCTCTGGGACTTACAGGTGGACATCATAACTTTAGCACCAGAGTTCGTCACACCATTCTGTGCAGACCCACTTACTACTTGGTCAATCTTCAAAGTGAACACCATCTACCAGGCATGCCACCTCTAATCACGTTGCTCTCAGGCTGCCTCAGAAGTCATTAAGCGCACACTTGCAGAAGTGAACCACCTGGAGTCTAATGTCCCTGCTGCAGGCTACAGCCCAGCTTAGGGTCGCAAGTGGGCAGAAGTGTCTTCTCATTACTAACGCACTGGTAGGGCAACAAAAACATCACATTTTTGTCTAGTTTAAGATGAAAATTTAATGATTGCAACATGTGCTCTGCCTATTTTTTTCTGAAAATTCTTTGCACTATGACAGAGCTTAGCCTGAACACAATGATATGGCTGGACCATTCTGTCACAGAAAATCCAGCTGAAATGGCAATTGAAGAAAAAACTATTACTCTAAATTGTATTGATCTGATCCAGTCAAACCGGTCAAAGCTAAAGAGTTTTTTAATAGCGCACATATCTGCACCATTTCCTGTTACCTGGGGTTGATGAATTTAATTTCTTGAGACAAACTCTGGTATGCCAATTATGGTGCACCGCACAGGAAATGCCCAGGTCCAGATGGGATTCCATATGATTTCTTTAAGAGATATTTTAATTATTTTACCTCTTTGTTGCTTGCCTCTATGAACAAGTGTCTGTTAGAAACGCGCATCCTTCCTGGAGGCCAGGAGGAATACACTATAACTCTGTATAAAAAAGGGGATAAGCTGGACTTGGCCAGCTGGCGCCCCATATCACTTACTAATACTGATACTAACTTATTTACTGAAATTATGGCAAACGGCCTAGGGAAAGTTGCCTCTGATATAATCTCCTCTGAGCAATTCGGTTTCATTATCAAGCAGTCTATATGGGACAACATACACATTGTAGCCAATGTCTGCTAATCCACGGCAACTGGATAACTTGTTTTCTTAGATCATCAGAAGGCTTATGATAGGGTTAACTGGAATTACCTCAAAGCCTGCCTCCACAATTTCCAACTCTCCCAAAGGTTCATTAATTGGGTGAAGTTACTTATGTAATCCACCACAATGGCTGTGTGTGGCCCTGTCCTACTCACTGATGTGGTTCACACTCAAAGGGGCCTCCGCCAAGGGGACCCTTTATCCCCTCTATTGTACAACTTCATCCTTGACCCACTTTTACGCAATGTAAATGCCCACCTTTCTGGTGTCCATGTGTAAGGCCAGCACCAGTTAAGATGCTGGCATTAGATGATGTTTGTGTGGTTGGGGTATCTAACAACCAAGATGCATGCGTGCTTTGTCAGATATTCTTTTTCTCAACTTCTGAGAAAGAATGTTGGAGTCTGATATTTGAATAATATTGTGGCTATCAATGATATGAATACCAATGGCAAAAAGACCTTGGTGGATTCTCGGTAGAATCCTGTCCATCAGAACAATACAATCTATACCCAAAATTGGCATAATACAGTAAGAACTGATAATAGGATTGCTCCAACTTCTCGGCCAAATTTGAGTATTTAATATCGCACAAATCTGATCACCTCTGAGGTGAGAAGATTTTACTCAATGATGATAGGTTGCAAATTAATGAGTCATTACCACACGAGTCTGACCACCTCCAAGGTGAGAATATTTTACTTGCTGGTGATTGGATATAATTTATCAAATCATTACACAAGGGACGGTTTTGCCTCAAGATATTTATCTTCAATCTGATAGGTCAAAAGCCTATATTTCCTAATTTGGATGACTCAGCTTTATAATACTTTAGCCCCAAATTCCCAAGGCCTCAAGGATTGGAACTAGTTTAAATATGAGATACTAGTATCAAAAAAAGGGCTTTTCTCTAGTCTGCCTTAAATAAAATAAAACTAAAAAGTAAAAACTTAGTTTTATTAAGAGTTTATTATTTATTTTAAATGTTCCATTGTGGAATCCAGCGGCACATAGCACCAGCGAGCATAACCCTTGCTGGATTTTGACATGCTTGAAGCTACTATCCAGGATTACTACAGGGTCAGTAACGCCGCACTTAAAGCTTCTAAAACCAAAAATTATTCTCCTCAGCCGGCACCAAGCCCACTGGTCACCAGCACCCCGTTACCTAACTGCTTCAGCAGCTAGCTCACAGGTTCACTTTCCCCGCCCACCCCATACTGCACCGCTTGTGCTCCCTTTTGTGCCAAGACCCACTGCTGGTCCAGTACGCCATTTAGGCGTGTGGCTGGAGGCGGGAGGGTATGCCTTATTTGTAATGGAACACCATATTATGGACATTGTCACAAAGCTCATCGCTTCCCTAAGAGCCCACCAGACTACCCTCCCAGGCCTGGTTGTGTTGGCCAACTTTATGCTCCTGTCCAAAGTCTGGTTTGTGGCCCATGCTTTCGCCTTTTCCCCTCTTTCTTCACCTCTTTATACGCCCTTCTACAAGGGTGGCTTTGGTTAGGCTGCCCACCGCCAGTGAGCCTGGACATCATGTTTGGCCCTCGACATAATGGTGGTATGGTCTTGCTCAACTTCAAGACCCATGCCGCAAAATACTTGGCATCTGGATTGCTGCAGTCTCCCCCCCCACACTTTCAACCCAACACTGGTCACGCGTGGCCCACTCTAAATTTTCCCACGCCCTGGGCCTCAACAATCCTATCCACCCACATTCTCTGCTAAACTATCTTGCCTCGAATCCATCTGCCATGACCCATATGGGACGTCGCCTCACTTCAAATACGTTCTTCTCTACATATGGAGTGCTGAGTGGAGAATCCACATCAGTGGATACACCGCCCAGAGGGGTCGCCCTACTCCCCATTCAAACAAGAAGTCTGTGGGCAAAATGTTCCAAACAACCTGGTACCCCAACGTCCTCACCTCATCGCCTATGTGGACTTACTTGACAAGCTCAACATCTAGTACTATTTGGTGACCCAGAAGGAGATTTGGCAGTACACACACCATTCTAATTTAAAACCCCAAATTTGCACCCATATATGGAGATGTCTGAGAAAAGTGTACCGCACAGCTGAGCGATCCATGCCTCTCAAACTTCATGCGTTGTATGCGGACAAAATGGATCTTTAGTCCAAAATTTGGAAGATTGCCTGCCTTCATAGGAAATTTGGCGGGTTGTTATGCGCCTCTTTTGCCAGGGGAGTGAGCAGGCTTTCAGCCTGTCCAAAAACATCTTCGCCTTTTTATGACCTCCCATATCCACCCATCGCTCCATGCCTTAATTGTTGCAATAGCGCTATGGAAAATGCAATCATTGTCCTTGATGCACTTTCTAGCACTACCTCAACCCTAAGTGAAGCTGTGCATCGCTTACATTCACACCTTACCAATCACTTTAAAGCTTGGTGTTTGGTGTTTGGTCACCTGCCATACCGCCAACGCCAGTTAATGTCATCCTAGTTCCCCATCCTGGTTTCCTTTGTCAGATCCTTTCCTTAATTAATGTTCAGTTTCAGCCCAGGCCTCCCCTTTAACTCCCCTATTCCATCCACTGGCAGTCCCGCTGGCAACAGGAGGTAGCTAAGGCTCATCTGGGGTGCCCCTCAATTTTTTAGTGTTTTGTAGTTGAAGTTTATTGGAAGTGTCCATCCCATGGTTGGCCTTCCCTTATTAAAAGAAAAATAATTAATAAAAAAATAGCTTGAGCACATCAAGGAAATCACAATAAGAGCCCAAATTGCCTCCATTCCTATTGTGAGAGGACCATCACCCAAATTGAAGCTTGATTCTGCCATTAAGGAGATGTAGGATCAAAATATATTCCTTAAGAAGGAGAAGAGGAGTAAACATCTGCACTCTAAACAAGTATGGGGAACGCCTAGAACTTCATGATGCCATGTCATACAATATGGACATGAGCTTATATGAGGTGAAGGCTCAACTACATACTTTACCATATCCTACCTCACCTCAACCAGATACTCAATTGGAGAAACTAATATTTGTTACTCAACTGAATGCCACTCAACCACGCAATATGATCTGGCCCAATAAAAAGAGACCCTAACTTCAAAACTTACTTCAAAACTATGTACACGCTGGGAAAAAACATTTGGTATTTTCCTTCTAATTATAAAAATAGAATGAATGGCATTAGTGACTGCCAAAAGGCTCACCAAATGAAAGGATTTACAAGTCTTGAGGCTCAGGAGATCCTTGGCGTGAGCCAATAACCTGGTCTTAAACGAACCAAAGTAAAGAGCATCTTCCTCTCAAAGTACAGTATTGAACAGGATGTCAAAATCATGAAGCATGGGCTTTTACTTATGAAGATGGCCAAGAATGAGTCAGTAATGAACTACACCCCTTGCTGCTATCTCAAAGCTCAGAAGTTGTAGATGACGGGAAATACGGGCTTGCTCACATCAAAACAGTCCTGATAAGCCTCTTGGAAATGCAACATGCCTTAAAGTTGCATATAACCCTTGCAGCTAAGAGCGCAGTGTCCCTAAAGGCCCTTAAAGAAGATTTACTCTATGCACAAGGGATGTAAAAAATAGAATATAAGGCCTCAGGAACACCCCCTCAAAGGCTCAGAAAAGCGGCTACTTTGCTAACAACAAGAGTTTCAAGAAATCTATATGACTGGATGATAAGCCAAAATAATTACTGGCAGATCATTGGCTAACCGTCATGGTTAGGCCTATATGAGTATTATAAAGTATCTGAGTTGATGGTCAAAGTCAACCTTGGAGTACAGGAGGAATTTCACCGAAAGATATAGTGATTAGGTGGTTAGGAAATATCAACGCATGAAAAATGATTAGTAATCACCTCAAATTAGGTGATTGTGAAATTAATAATTGATGAACTCTTCTGGGACCAATGAGATATGGCGGTACAAATTACTAAGCTGTAAAAATGGTATCATCTAAGTCACTGAGATATAAGCGAGATGAGGCGATGGAAGAGAGGAGGTGGTTAGTAAGAAGAGAGTGAGTGTAATAGGAAGGCCTCGCTGAAGGTATTAGGGAAAATAAAGAAGTGTCATTGTGAAAATTGCTCTATATTTATTAGAAAGTTTATTTAATTGATTTGTTCATGATGATCTTCATATCATTGGTCCTATTGCTCAGTGGGCGAAACCCTGTGCAAACCCTCAGCGTTTCTTTGCTATAACGTCTATTTTATAACATTGGTGCTCACTACAGGGGCCCATTGATCAATTATAATAAATAAAAATCTTTTGTCATTGGCCATGGTGTATCAGGCTTGCTTTAATAGAGAATCTTTGCACCAAGCTGCATCCAGAGGATATTTAGAACTCAAGCTTTCCTTGGACGCTGTTCTCAAGAGGCAGGATGAGCTTATTCAAAAAGTTTTTTAGTGATAAGCTGCCTCCATTAAATCGTGATGGGAATATTCATGGGTTCTTCAAGCGTTTTGAGTAAAAATGGAAGGCGCTTCAGATTGGCGGAGAGAAAACTTATTAATATTCATCTTGGACTTCAGAAGTACAGATCAAGTCACTTGCTATATTCCAAAAAGTTCCGTTACATACCAGGAAGTGAAAGATAAGGTGATGTGGTTGTTTGGGGTACTGTAAAAATATCACAGCAGAAGGCAGACTTCTTGACCATTGAGTTCCAACATAATGAGACCCTTACCATGTTTGCTGATTGATTTATGGTGGGAGCCCACATGTTAATTGGGGAAGAGACTTTATCCAAAACAGATTGTGCATTGCAATGCCCTCAACAGTGAAGCCAAGTTATGAGCTGTACAATGTTATGGCTCCATATTTAGAGGACGACTTACCCTTGCTTAAAATTGTTTGCATTTTGCGCCATCTATCTGCTACCTTTTCACCACCCAATACGGAGCAGAAACATAACAATCAGTTGCAAAACTTTCTTATTCGTAGAGATTATCCCTCCTTGCTCAGAGTCCATTTAGTAATCCCTGGCCTTATTATAACTATGCACCTCGCACTCAACCGAGTTGCCATCAGCAGTTTACCTATCAGGTTGGATCTGTTTACGCCGATCAGTTACAGTCTACCTTCCATTGTGGGCCATCTTTTAACAATCATGGATGAAGGCCCTATGGGGTCAATTGTTATGTGGTCAGCTGAGGCATCTGGGATGGTGTTGCCCCACCCATATGGTCCCTCACATACAGCAGGATCAGTGCTGTAAGGGAAAAGGCAGAGCGGAATAGAGATGGGACTCTCTACCTCCGCTATTCTGACTCAAAACGTACACTTAACTATCTCTGTACATTCAGCAGAAGTTCCTCAGTATGATGACGCCTTCCTATATCAGCAGATGGTTGGAGGGGTGCATTTGCTGACACGAGTGCAATTCAAGGACATGGCAAAGGCAATCCCCCAGGAGCAACCAAAGCCTTATGCTTGCCAGATGTTTGACCAACTTTCTATAAATGAACCAAATCCATTCGCTGATGCACTTCTCTTAAAAGGGGTAAATGCCGCCCTCCCTATGGACGTTATTGTTAAAGAATACCTTAAAGTTGGGGAGGGTATTATGAGCTTTCTTAGAAAATGAGATCCGTTAAATGTCCACGTTTTAAACAATCAGAATGCATCTTACTCTGAGTGTCTTTACTGTAACATTGTTTAAGCAAAAACCCGAGTTTGCGCTATAATTGATATGGGTGCCCCAATAAACATATTGTCCACAAAGTTGGTGGTGAAGTTGGCATTAAAGCCTGACGTGGAACATTATATAGTGTATGGGACTGCAAGCGTGGAAAGCACGGTCTTTGAAGGAACTTACATAGCGCTACCCTTGCAGTTTGGGTTGATTGTCATTGTAGCCCCAGCCATAGTGCTACCAAACAGTAACTATGACCTGTTAATTGGAACCACTTTTATGCGCCGCTTTGGGGATGTTTTTGATATGACATTGGAGACCTTTGAAATTTTTGGGCAGCAGATCCCAATCTACTTTACTTCCAGTGGAATGCCAAAGGATCTAGTGCATGTAGGTCACATTTACCTTGCATATGATGATGGGGTGTTTCCAGTCGTTCCATAACTAAAGAGCAAGACCTGGGTCCTTCCCCATCAAATTTATGAATATCAAGGGCTACCACTTAGAGCTGCTGGCATTATATCTATCCCCTCTGGACACCATGTAATTATAAACATCAAGTTAGAAGTGGAAGTGCATGCTGGGAATATGAAGAGTGTTATGGGTAGATGACATCATAGTGGGGACCAACCCCAAGGATAAGGCTGGGCGCCAGGAGGCCCAGAAGGTGAAGCTGCAGGACCTCCCTGACCTCAGACACATGCTAGACCAACGCTGGGTACAAGCTAAATATGCCCAGGTTGGTACTAGTGAGGTGCCAAACGCCCAGCCCCTTACGTCAGCCCAGGCGTTGAAACAAACAGTTTACATAACGAATGCAGATGGTTCAGTTTGGTTTTCAAGGAACGGGGTTTCAAAACCTGTTCCATTTACAAAATTACACGTTTGGGTCGAATCCAACTTCAATCAAATACATGAGTGAAATCAGTTTTGGCATATTCTACCAATTTATATGGTAGTGTGTGCCCATTGGTGGGTCAGTGCTTGGCCCACTTCAGCGGACCCCTTATTTCCCGTCAAAGTTTAGTTATGTTTTCCCCAATCAACATTCCTTGTTGGTCGACTTCCTAATAAACATTTTCCTATTTTACGTTTTATTTTAGGATATTCCAAACACTCCTGTGCACGAACCTCTTTGAGGAGGTCTCACTCTCTGTTAACCTTGCCATTTCTAATAAATCAAGCTATCCCCTAGTGCACCATTGGTTTGCCCAGGTTTCCTCCAACCTGGGTTGCTTACCCTCACTCTTTGTGCACCGCGTCACTTTTGGCGGGTTATTTATTATAAAACTCGCACTTCTCTTCCTAAGTTGTTATTGCTCCAGCACCCTCTGCTGGGCTCTAATAACTTTCACACTAATGGCTTGCTTCCTGGTGTTGGCTTTGTGCACCATGCACTACCAAGCTGGAAACAGGAGAGTTATAGACACTTTCCTTACATTAGTTGACCAACCTCTTAAATTTATGTTCACAAACCTTTCCTGTGTGGAACTTTTCTGAAGTGGAAACGGTCAGCGCCAGCTGTGGCTTTGGCTGTTGTTAGTTGCACCACTTTTTCCTCTTTTTTCTGAGAGTTGGAGCAACTTGACATTATTATGGTTGCCTCCAACTGGAAAGTAACCACTCTTTGTGCTTATACCTGGTGAATTTGGATACTTTGAGGTCCGAAAGTCATGATTCCCCAACTTTCCACCAAAATTATCAATTATAAATTAAATAAATGAGTTTTACTTTGCCAGCGCTTTCAGACAATGTTTGTGGAATTGGCGCAGATAAGCCTGGGGGTGTTGGCCTTGGATAACATCAATCATTCCATTGCTGTACAAGGAATAGGGTCGTTTATGTCTAAAAACGCGTTTTATAATGCAAACCTTATCTTTACCTCTGAACCGTTTATTAGTTCTTATGGCCTGGATGAGGACCCTATTACAGTATATCAGATTACCCCGAGAACCCACGTTTGACCCCTACCATGATCCGTAGCACTCAGGAAGTGGAAAAAGAACTTCTTTTGAAATATAAAGATGTATATGCACCTGCAGAAAGTGTGGTGGGATATGTGGCCTCAGTAGTAAGAGTGGCCCACTATCCCTCCCCTTCTATGATTCCAAAACATACTCTGATAGCTTACTAACGCCAGAGGAAGAAATTTCAGGTGAGGTAGTGGCGTTTTCTGCGTTGAATAAATCCCATTCTGGATACTTCTTGTTGTCTGCTACCCTTACATCCTCTTATGGAAAGTTCAGCACAACTATTTTGGTGGATACTGGTGCCTAAAATAATTTTATTGACCAAAATCTTGCTGACTACCTTGAGTTGAGTTACTCACCAGGTGGTATGGTTAGAGGTGGGCTTCTCAAGGTATCCCTGCGCTGAACGTCATGGGTTGGTGGACTACCAGGTGGGCGCCTAACTTCTGTCTGGCTATTTTCAAGCTATCAGGAACCGCTTGTTCCCCAATATTTTGGGTGTAGAGTGATGGAGAAAGTTTGACTTCAGGACTAATTTGAAAGAAAACACTCTATCCTTGTCTTTGTCCAATGGCACAAGTTGATTGATCCTTTGTCAGAGGATAATCCCGGGGCAAATTACCTCATTGGCCCAATATTCCCACTCATAATCTTGCCCCTTTGCTGAAGCCCTCTGTGAAGGTTCCCCTACCGTCCTGTTTGATGGAGGGGTTGGAATCTTCTTTTGATGCAGCATCCGCTAACACACTTCCTGAGCGCTCTAAATTTGATTGTGACTTCAAGCTCACTGTGGATCTGGTGCATTTATTCCCCCATTTACCCAGTGACTGTGCGGGAGGAAGAGGCGTCAGATGTGTGGGTGAAGGATCAGTTAGCCAAAGGTGCGATTTTTCAGCTACTTCCCCTGTTTGCTCCCCAATTCTCTTTGTTGAGAAGGCTGATGGTACTCTACGCCCCTGCGTAGACTATGAGAACCTCAATAACGTTACTGTACCAGATCTCCATCCCATCCCTTTGGATTCACAGATTGCACGCTATGTGGAGAAGGCGAAGATCTTCTCCAAAGCTGGATTGCCTCAATGCGTTCAATCAGATCTGGATTAAAAAGGGACAAGAGTGGTTAACCGCATTCCATAACAGAAAAGGGAACTTCCAGTTTCAGGTCATGCCTTTGGGCTTAAGAATGTCTGGCTATCTTTCAAAGTTGCATTGATGCAGCGTTGGGGGACTTGTTAGGGGTATGCGTGGTTGCCTACATGGACGACATTCTGGTGTTTTCCCCTGACCATGAGTCCATGCAGTACACCTTCAGCAAGTGGTGGAGAGGTTAAAGGCAGCTAGCCTTACACTGAAGATAAGCAAATGTGAGACTTTCAAGTCCCAGGTCACTTTTCTGGGCAACGTCGTGTTTGACCAAGGACACATGATAACTCCAGACAAGAAGAAGGCGATTTGTGAGTGGCCCACCTCCACCTTCATTAAGGAATTGAGAAGCTTTTTGGGGACGTGTACGTTCCTCAAGAAGTTCACGCTGAATCTTTCTGAGGTGGCAGCACCCTTATATAAGGCTAGCGGTGCAAAGTTACTTCAGTGGTCCTCCGTTTTGGAGGATGCTTTCCAAGTAGTGAAGTGCACTCTGTTGTCTACATATGTCCTTCGCCATGTTGACCCTTCCAAGGGATTCATTGTGTCTATGGAAGCTTCCAACTTCGCCAAAGCGGTTGCCTTGTTACAAGTAGGTGAAGATGGGATAGAGCATCCAGTGGGATATATTCTAGAGAAAATATCTTTACCAGAGTTATATTACGCCGTTTATGATAAGGAGTTACTGGCAGTGGTGGAGGCGCTGACATATTGGCGTCACCACTTTCATGGCTCATCCCAACCTTTCTGATCACATACAGACCACCATGCCTTGCTGTACTACTGCGCTCCTCATGTCCTAACCCCACGACAGACCCGTTGGCATAAGACCCTTGCCCAATTTTCAATCATGTATGAGTTCACCAAGGGCAAGGATAATGGTTTGGCAGATGCTTTGAGCTGCAACCCTGCTTTAGCACCCAATCCTAAGGAGGTAGAAGTTCATAACACACAGTTGATGATTCCGCCAATTAAATTGTGTCTCAACTTCCCTCTCCCCAGCCAGCAGGCCAGCGCTTGCCCCTCTGGAAAATGCGGAGGACAACATAGTATGTTCTGAAAGGTAGTCCTTTCTCAGCTGCTAGCAGCCAAATATACTATGATACTTGATAAGAGCGTTTTGAAACAAGAGGATCTCTCCAGGGGCTATCATATGAAGGATGAGATGGTGTGGTTTCAGGGGTGCCTATGGGTTCCTGCTGCCCCACTTCGCCTGGAATTTATCCGGGACCATCATGATGGACTCACTGTTGGTCATCCTGGTAAAGCAAAGATTTTGGAGTTACTATGCGCACGTAGGATTGGAAAGGCTTGCATGCTCAGGTGGGGCGGTATTGTAAGGAGTGTTTAATCTGCAACCAAATGAAGCTAAATAGTCAATTTTTAGTGGGGTTGTTGGTACCAGTCCAGAAAGCTGAGGGGCCCTGGCTTTCCCCTATCAGTGGATTTCATTGTGGAACTACCTATCTCTGATGGTTACAAATCCATCATGGTGGTGGTGGACCATTTTATGAAGTTCTCCCACTTCATTCCTTGCAGAATTAGAATAATTTTCAGTTGGGATGGCCATGCACTTCGTCACGCTGGTGTTTGCGCTCCATGGGGTTCCCCAAGAGATTATCAGTGACTGGGGACCCCAATTTACCTCCATTTTTTGGTAAGAGTTGAGTAAGACTCTTCAGATTGGCTCCTGCCATTCGATTACCTATCATCCTCAATCAAATTGGCAGACTGAACGAGTAAACCAGCGCTTGGAGAAGTTCTTGCGGTGTTACACTGCCGCGGATCATACAGATTGGGCTTCTCACCTTTCTATGGCCCAATTAAGTTACAACAACACTTTGCATTTGTCTATTGTTTGTTCCCCTTTTTCGCCAACCATGGCTTTAACCCCTCCTTTAACATGGATTCCAGCTGTGGTTTTTAAGGTTAAAGCAGTGGTAGACTTTGCCAAGACTATCAAGAAGGTCCACCATGGGTTTCCACAAGTTTAAAGGCGGCAATGCAAGTTTATAAGGAGAGCGCTGATGGAAAGCAACGATTGGGTCCAGCGTATAAGGAATGAGGTCTCGTAATGCTTGATGCTCGCAACATCCCTACCAAGAAGCCATTCAAGAAGCTGGGACCAAAGAGGATTGTTTTTACAACATTGTTAGAAAAATGGCCATGCCTCATACCAGCTAAATCTTCCCTCTTCATTTCATATCTTCTCTGTCTTCCATGAGAGCAACCTACCGTTGTTTAAAGGCCCCCTACCAGAGACTCCTGAAGCTTATCTCGTGGATATGGCAACATAGTGGGAGGTGGAAGAAATAGTTGCCTCCCACCGTTTTAAAAGAAGACTGGAGTACCTGGTATTATGGAAGGGCTTTGACGGTGCAGACAACAGTTGGGTTCCAGCGCGCAACTGTGTGCATGCCCAAGATCAGATTGAAGTCTTCCACAAGCATTTCCCCCCGGCTACTGGATCTCAACCCAAACCAACCGTTGCTGCCATGAAGTTGGCCCCTGCCCACAAGAAATTTTCTCTTGCGCAAGCCCCTGGAGGGGGTTGAAACCCATCTGGAGGAGAGGGTAATGTCATTGGTAGATGACATCATAGTTGGGACCAACCCCAAGGATAAGGCTGGGCGCCAGGAGGCCCAGAAGGTGAAGCTGCAGGCCCTCCCTGACCTCAGACACATGCTAGACCAACGCTGGGTACAAGCTAAATATGACCAGGTTGGTACTAGTTAGGTGCCAAACGCCCAGCCCCTTACGTCAGCCCAGGCGTTGAAACAAACAGTTTACATAACTAATGCAGATGGTTCAGTTTGGTTTTCAAGGAACGGGGTTTCAAAACCTGTTCCATTTACAAAATCACACGTTTGGGTCGAATCCAACTTCAATCAAATACATGAGTGAAATCAGTTTTGGCATATTCTACCAATTTATATGGTATTGTGTGCCCATTGGTGGGTCAGTGCTTGGCCCACTTCAGCGGACCCCTTAATTCCCGTCAAAGTTTAATTATATTTTCCCCAATCAACATTCCTTGTTGGTCGACTTCCTAATAAACATTCTCCTATTTTTACGTTTTATTTTAGGATATTCCAAACACTCCTGTGCATGAACCTCTTTGAGGAGGTCTCACTCTCTGTTAACCTTGCCATTTCTAATAAATCAAGCTATCCCCTAGTGCACCATTGGTTTGCCCAGGCTTCCTCCAACATTGGTCGCTTACCCCCTTTCTCTTTGTGCACCGCGTCGCTTTTGGCGGGTTATTTATTATAAACTCGAACTTCTCTGCCTTAGTTGTTATTGCTACAGCACCCTATGCTGGGATCTAATAACTTTCACACTAACGGATTGTTTCCTGGCGTTGGCATTGTGCACGGTGCACTACTACGCTGGGAACAGGAGAGTTATAGACACTCTCCTTACAGGGAGGTCGTTGTGCCCTATCAGCAATTGTGGCATGAGCCCCATGTGCCCCCAGGCATTATATTTCTGGGGCATGGGGAGATCAAGGTCTTGGTAGCAAATCTTCAGAATGGACCAATTCAAATCTGTTGACATCATATAGTGGCATATTTAAATTTTATACCAATTGTTGATGTCCTTCAGATTCATGAGTTCCGGCTGCTGGATGAATTTGGGTTGCTGACCAATTCACACCCCAGCGTAATGGTGGTGGTTCTGCATGAAATTTTAGCCAGTTTAGGAGAAAAGCAGAAGGATCAGGAGTTATCTTATTAAAAGAATATAAAGTGATATTTGCTGTCAATGACCACAATTTAGGGTGCTCTAAGGGTAGTACATTGATTGGACCTGGGGGATCATCCCCCATCAGATCTTGGCCAATCCGCCAATTGAGGGCAGCTGAGGAATAAGTAACTGAGGAATCTTGAAGCTGCTGGAGCAAGGAATGCTCAAACTGTCAAAGAGCCCTTGGGCTTCCCATGTCTTAATTGTTAAAAAGAAGGACAGCACCAACAGGGTAGTAATAGACTAATGGAAGCTTAACAGCATCACCAAGAATGACTCATATCCCCTGCCATGGATTGTTTTGTGCTAGACCAGCTAGGTAGAGCCGGTTACTTCTCGGCAATGGAACTGATATTGGGCTTCTGGAAAATCAAGTTGCCTGTGGAGGAACAAGAGTGATGCGCCATTATCATATCTAAGGGGTTTTTAAACTGACCCGTATGCCACAAGGGCTGTAATGCCCCAGCTATGTTCCAACCGGCCATGGATACCATTCTCAGTGACCTGAAATTGGCATGTGTCATCATGTACCTTGATGACATCAATGTATTTTCTCACACGTTTTCAAGCACCTCAACCAATTGGAGGAGACTATTCCGCTGGTTGGCTGAAGCCAATATCAAGATCAAGCCTCGGAAATACCACTTTTTCAAGGATCAGCTGGAGTACCTTGGGTTTGTAGTAGATGTGACAGGGCTGAAGCCGCAACCCGCCAAGGTGGAGGCTATCCAAAAAATGGTTATGCCCACCAGTAAGCGTGACATTCAGGTTTTTGGGGATGGTTGGCTACTATCAGCGCTTCATCCCTAACTTTAGCTGTATTGGAGGTCCACTGTTTGAGTTATTAAAGTTGGATGCTGCATTTGAATGGATGGAATGGTGACAATGCTCTGTTGACATTTTGAATTGCGCTGAGCAGTGCGTCAGTGTTACAATACCTGAACTTTGATAAAGAATTTAGTGTTCAGATGGATGCATCCCTTTATGCTGTGGGGGCGGTCTTATTCCAAAAGGACGAAGAGGGAGAAGAGCACCCCGTTGCATACTGCAGTTGGAGCCTGAATTGCCAGGAACGTAACTATATTGTAAATGAGTGGGAGTGCTTAGTGGTTATCTACACATATAAACAATTCTGAGTATATTTTAATGGAGTTAAGTTCAAAGTTGTAACGGATCATGATTTGTTACACTGGTTGCAGAACCTCAAGGGGCCTTAAAGACGTTTACCCAGGTTGGTCCTCAAACTGAAGGCTTTTGAATTTGTGATCCTTTACTAACTTGGAGCAAAACACAAGAATGGTGATTACTTGTCAAGGCTACCAACTATTGCAGTTATGGAGTATCTGAGCAATATTATGTATGACAAGATGCTCATCAGAAAGTATGATGATGAGCTGCCACAAGTCATCAAGGCATTGAATGAAATGTGAGCCAATACTTTTCAGTGGAATGGTGAGTTGTACAATCAGATCAGCAATTCAACAGTAAGCTTCCAACAACCCTTGGCATGGCCTAACACTATCATGAGCGCACATATGGCAGTTAGACATGGTGGCATGAGCAAGATGTTGAAATTGTTGCGCCCTCGCTATTATTGGGAAAGCATGAGATTTGATGTGTTGGAAACGATATCCTGCTGCCATCAGTGCCTAGTGGAAAAGCCATTAAACTAGAAGACCTCGTACCAGTTAGTGAAACCACGTTTTGCTTGGCATACAATTTCCATTGATTTCGTTGTCTCTCTGCCAACGGGAAATAACTGGTCAAAGTACATTCTGGTGGCTATCAGCCACTTGACCAAGTGGGTTGAAGAATGGGCAATACGAGATGTGGGGGCGGTTACTGTGGCTAAGTTTGTAATGGAGTGTATAATTCAGCGCCATGGCTGCCCTCAGTTTATCCTTACTAATAACGGAACTAATTTTACCTCTCACATCCTACTCAAGCTCAATGAAATGATGGCCATCTGCAGTGTTCTAACAACCCCATACTACCCCAAATCTAATGGAATGGCCGAATGGGTCAACAGGATGCTGGTGAATATGCTCTGGAAGCTAGTAATGGATAGACCCTCCGATTGGATCACTCCCATATCTACCGCCGTGTTTGCCTACAATATTAGTTATCACTTGGCAACAGGGAAGAGCCCTTTTCAGTGACTAATGGATGACACCCCACTCTACCTGCACTACTTTATGCCTGCATGGAAGATACTGGCATAATGGATCCTCACCGCTACCTAACTGCCCTAATGAATATGTTGATTAATTTAAAAACTGAAGCGTACTCATTCAACTTGGCCAAATAAATTAAAAAGCAGGCTGCTGATCAGGTACAGCATAAGGGCTAGCTTAGTTCAAGGATGAGAATATGGTTCTTTCCACGATCAGCACAGATCTGGGTGGAAACATAAGCTAGCTAATATTTGGATTGGCCCTTTTGAGCTAATAGAAAAAACAGGTGTTGATGCCTATACTATCAAGGACTCAGCAGGCAATCGGATTATTAACCAGGTGCATGCAAAGTTCCTTAGGGTATATAAACAGCAATAGAGTTAATTAGAAAAAAAACAACATCATTATGTTGGTATATAAGCTAAGCTTATTGGTGTCAGCACTCAAATCTTCCACTAAGCTGTCTTCTTCTTCCAATTCTTTTTTTGATTTCTTATGGTTTGTCTTACACTTTGATTGGTGGGAACCATGTTTCTTTCTTCATCGCTTTGGAAGTGGCACGGATTCACCAGACCCTTCTCAAGAGGGTCGTGTGAGTGAGGGCTGCCATGTCAAGGGCGAGTGAGTTGGTGTCCACTCCAGGGATGTCGTTTAAGCTAATGGAGGGGAGGATGGAGCAGTGAAACTGGAGGAAAAGGATGGACTGGGGACCCAGGGTAACAGGAAAGATGGCAATAGCTCATCCAGCTGCTCAAGGTCAAAATAAACTCGCTTTGCCCCACTAGGAGCAAAGCCTGCAACCACATGTGCTGATGCTCTCAAGAGATCATCATGAACACAAGAAGAGGGGTACAAAGTGGTAAGGGCAGGTGCACAAGAAGTTGAGTTTTGGCTCAGGGGGAAAAGGCCGCACCCAGTGCCAGGCAATCCATAAGGAAGTATTCCTTGCAGGGATAGGCAACTGGAAAATAAGTAGTTGCTGTTAACGCTGCTTTTGGCCCACTCATGGGCTGCCTGGTTCTGATCCATCCCTGACCCTGACTTAATTACGGGATGAAAAAAGACATGTTGCCAAGAAGCGCCATGACGAGGAGGTATCAGTATGGGTCATTGGTGCCAAGTCTGTCAAATACTGCGGTGCCACAAGATTGCATGCAATACAACTAATTGGTTTGGAAGTGCACCCCTAGGAACCAAAAGTGGGTAGGAGCTCGGGGAAAGGACCCTGACCAGCTGGCTACCACCTGCCAAATGAAGCACTGCATCTATCGGACTGATTGTACTGCAGGATGAGGCTCGGTGAGAGGCAGAAGCACTAGACTGCTGAATTCATCCGCCAGGAGCTGAGCCGCTTTTTTAAATGAAGGGCATCAGCTCTGCTCCCCTCCCCAGCGCAGCTGGGTCACTATGTCCCAGAAGGGGTCATGCAAGGCAGATAGATGACTGAAAAATTCAGGAAGGAGCTCCTCATGGGCCAGAAAGGGTCATGGCGTCCACTTTGGTTTTTCCTTCATTGGCCAGAGGAAGAGGGAACCAGGGGAGTGGGATGTGACCTGGGTTGGTCAGATCCACATTGAGCAATAATCAGAAGAAAAAGATAAAATTACAAGCTTGTGGTTATTGGCACATGGTGGGCTGCATTGTGTTGATCTAAGAAAACGTTGTACAGCTTAACTTCCAGTCAAAAGGGGGGTAATGCTGGGAAATCTACATGACCGGATGATAAGCCAAAATAAACTGGTGGATCATAGATTAACCTTCATAGTATTCCTATATGAGTATTATTGAGTATCAGAGTCAATGAGCAAAGTTGACCTCATAGTATAGGAGGAATATCAATGAAGATATAGTGATAAGGCGGTTAGAAAATATATATGCATGACGAATGATTGGCAATCGCCTACAATTAGGTGATTGTGAAATTAATAATTGATAAACTCTGCTGGAATCAATTAGATATGGAGGTACAAATTACTAAGCCAAGAAAATGGTATTGTCTAAGTCGCTGAATATAAGCGAGATGAGGTGATGGAAGAGAGGAGGTGGTTAGTAAGAAGAGAGCTAGTGGACTTGGAAGGATCTGCTGAAGGTATTAGGTTAAATAAAGAAGTGTTATCAGGGCAATTGCTCCATATTTATAAGAAAGTTTATTGCATTGATTCAAGGATGACAATCTTCATATTGTCTATCCTATAGCTCAGTGGGCGTAACACTGTGCAAAATTCTCGGCATATTTTTGCTATACTGCCAATATCTATAACAAAGAGCATCAAACCCAAAGTCAAAAACCACCATCAGTAAAACGCCTTCCACATTCAGAACTGACCTGCAATAAGTGTCTTCATCATGAACACTTATACCAATCTTAACTTTTGAACGCCATCATAAAGAAGGATACACCCCCTAAGGAGGATGCCACCAACACCTTGAATTGGGTGGATCTTCATACCAAGGGTGAAGATGACCACAAATATGAGGACTTAGCCAACGCAAGGTACCACATGATATGGGCACCTAGCACGGTGGCTGTGTCTTCTAGGCTAAAAGTAAACAGTACTGACAGAAAATACATCAGCTAAAACCTATCTAGCTCAAGCAAACCAGACTAACTGAATCATCAACTAGTTGTAGAAGGAGAGAAGCTGGTGATGGCTACTTTCAAGAACCTTGCACTGGACATCAAGGATAAAGTCAAAGCCACAATGTGCACTGAAGCACTGAAAAAGTTTGAAGAAGCTTCTAATGACGTCCTGACAACTAAAACATTTTTGGCAAGAGCGTGCTGAAGTAAAATTTGATCTAGAAAGTACGCGACTTAGCAGTGCTGGAAAATGGAGCTCTAGTCAGCTTAATGTCATCTAAACTTATGAAGAGACTGAAGTTTTTTCCCAACATCAATTACAATGTGAAGTACCAACCGCCAGACCTAACATTATCTGCGCTTTAGGAGCCTACACAGCGTTACCCTTATGCGTTGGATACATGGTTTTAATGACGGCAGCAGTGGTCTTGGATAATGACCACTATGGCCTTTTAATTGGGACACAGTTTTCCCTTGAATTTGGCGCCAAGATCGATTTTTAAACCAGCGCCATAAGTATACTGAGTTAACAACCTTTGCTGGTTTAAGGGTAAGGATGTTAAGCTTTAAAAGCAATTGAATTGTTTTTGGAGACAGATCAATCATTTTACCTCATCCAAAACACCCTTACAAAGAAGAATGTGAAGCAACTACCCTACATGGTCAGCATGAAAGAAGGTTTTCTGCTGAGCGCTAGCAAAACCAAGGAGATCAGACCAGGGGTCAGTGCCAGATGACCCTATCAATCAGCGTGAAGATTCTACTGGATAGTATCTTGGATTTTTATAGCTGTGACAGTCACCACCAGCAAGAACAAAGAGTTTTACCTTATTCTATTATACAAATTACTCAGGACAGCTGAATGTTATATTAGGGAATATTACAACTCAGTCAATTAGAGTAGAGAAAGGACAAATCATTGCACATACAAATTGACCAGTTGCAATTATATAGAATCAGTACAAGCCATAGGAGACTTTGATGATTTTGGATTTGGAGATGTGACCCCTGTCAAATTCTGTGGCTGGCTCAAAAATAAACCCTTTGACAACCTACAGATTGGGCTAATTTTCCCACATAATGCTTGAACTAATAATCTAATTAAAAACTAGTACAAAAACATGGCTTGAGCCAATTATTGCTATGTGGATTTAATTATATTACTAAATCTCGTGCCAAATATCCCCACAAATTCAAATTTACCTTCTCTGCAACTACTCAGCCGTGTTGATCAACTCAACGTCAATTTAATTAATTATTCTATTGGCAGCTCAGACTGAATACATTCGCACAGTTGATCCAATTATTGCTTCCCCAACCCTCAATAAATAGTCCCAATTATCAAAACACAATTAATTCATTTGTATATGAAATAAATAGATGATGACCCAAAGTTACGTTTAAAAGTCCCATGGACAATTAAATAAACAAACAACGTTATAAATTTCCACCTGAGGGCGAAATATGTATGTCAATACATGTAATCAGCACAATAGCACTTATGTGGACTGTTTGAAAGGGGTTACTTAAGACTATTGAGAAAGAGGCCTGCTGACATCCCAATTAGGGACATGTCATTTTCTTCAATTGAGGCCATAACTTCACAGAAGGTGTGTTTCATCAGCTGTATGATGAAACTGAAATCCTGAAGATCTTAGGACAACTTTGCATGCTTTTATCACAAATTTTGTACCTGAAATCCTCCCAAAGTTTAGAGAATTTTGCCACCAATGAACCTAAGAAGAGGTTTTAGTTGTAGGCCGAGCTGAGTGGCAAAATAATTGTTGAAATTTTGTGCCGGATGTGGCCAGGAGATACCCTAGAGGTATAGATACCAGCGCCTGGCCTAATGACCATTATCAAATAATCTAGTCTAATAAAAATCTATTTTTATTATATCTTTGTTTTATTTTGTATTTTAAGTCACTTTTGGAGAGTGTTGTCAAGTTGGGATCTCAGGATCCACAGCTCGCAACTTTGCCTGCATCAGCTGAAGTTCCCAATTATGAAGGAAAAATTTTACTCAAAGTCAGACGGAAAATTTGGAGCTGCTTTCATATGCATAGTGAATTTTTGAATGGTTCATAAACCATAAGCAACTGGATAAATTGAGGATCCACCATTCAAACTTCAGCCCAATTTGCCATGCAGGATTTAATTTATTAAGCGAGCAATCCTCAGATTTTGACAACCCCCAAACAGCAGAAGGAGATGGACGAGCTATTGTCCAAGTTTAAAGGATATCTTCAGCATTTTATCCAATGACTAATAACTCTGAAAGGGAGAGATCAAAAAGATTGATACAGAATCCACTATTCCATTTGAATTCAAACAAAACTGATGAGAAAAGGCTAAAAGTGATTTTATCACTCAAAACTAAGTTGACTAGTGGAAGCAGGACTGACAAGACCATAAAGAGTCACTGGGCTTTGCCGCTATTACTAGTATGAAAAAAGGATGGGACTCACCATGTAGTCAGGGAATACCATAACATGAATGAATTAAACAAAAAAGGACATCTACCTGTTCCTGCGCATAGATGATGCTTTGAAACTCCTGAGAGTATTAAATATTTCTCCACAATGGACCTGGCCAGTAAATACCAGAAGATATAGATCATGGCCGAGGACTAAGAGAAGTGCACCCTGATTAGTAGCCAAGGGTTGTTCTAGCCAACAAGGATGCTAAAGGGGATTTACAACGCCCCTGCCACCTTCTAACGCGTGTCTGACAGGACTTTTTAGATCTAAGGCTGCCTAGCATACTGCTCTACCTAGATGGCATTACCATGTTCATCTGAAATTTTCAAGAGCTTCGTCAGAACTTACACTTAATCTTTAACTTGCTGCTAGCATCAAATTTGAAACAGAAACAGAGTAAATGCACCTTCCTAAAGAGACAGCTGAAGTTCCTTAAGCATGTTATTAGTCCCAGCAGAATCAAGCCATAGGAAGAAAAGTCAAAGCAATTGGGGCGATAGAGCCACCCAAGAGCATGGGTGACATCCAAGTGTTCCTCAAAAAGATAGGATATTACTGGCAGTTTATCCTCTTTTTATGGACTTGGCTGCACTTTCACTTACCTGCTGACAAAAGAGAACAAGTTTAAATGGAATTTAAAATAGGAGCAGGCCTTTAAGGATCTGAAGCAAAATTGATAGAGGAACTAATCATGTCCTACCCAGACATGACAAGACTTTTTACCTATAAACTGACGCAAGTAATGTTGGATTTGGCGTGATACTGGTCCAACTGAACAAAGAAGGGGTGACCAACTAATTGAGTGTTATTCAAAAGGTGTTTATCAAGTCTTAAAAGGACTATACTGTCATGGAGAAGGTGTGCCTAGTGGTGATCCAAGTGTCAATCACTTCCACACTATCAGTAAGGGGTCCACTATAAGGTCATAACAAATAATGTATCACTCCACTGGTTGCAGAAATTGAAAAGGAGCAATAAACGCCTTTTAAGATGGTCAATTTTTTTCTAGGGATATGATTTTGAAATTTTCCATTGAGCAGGTGACAGAACCTTAACGCTTATGGACTTTCATAATTGCAATTGTTCCACCTACAAGTGCAGAGAGTGATTAAATGTATGAATAATTGAGTTACCAGAAGAGCGGAGCAGGAAAAATTGGACGAGGTGAAGACTGTCCTGAGAAGGTGCTCTAAAGACACCCAGCATGTTGATGTAAACCTACAGAAGAAGGTACATAAAAAATAGCAACTCTACATCTACCCAATGACCGGATAAAACTGTAATGGAAGTACACAAGCACATTGGTCATGAGGCAGTTTCAGATTATGATGGCCTACCTGAAGGAGCAATTTTACTGGGAGTCCATGTCCAATAAAGTACACCAGGATTTAGAACTATGCATACCTTGCACGAGTTTCTATCCACTGAGGAACGTTTTGAGTTTACATAATCCCACCTAAAGCCATATTCAGCAATGTGTCCATTGACATGGTAAGACTGCTTCTGACTACCTCCTGTGGAGCCAAGTTCATACATGTAGCTATTGATCATATTATAAAGTGGGTCAAAGCTGACATGGTTAAGGCATACACCACAAAATAAACCACTTGAGATCTTTACAATCAAGTTATATCCAGATTTGGATGTCTTTTAATATTGCTCTAATATAATGGGAAAATTTCATATAGATTTAGTAAAAATTCAATGGAAATGGTTGGATTGAAGAAACAGTTTACTACTTCCAACACACATCTTCAAACAATAAAGTCAAGCGCGTAAATGGAACCTCAGGAGGGATACTAAAGAAGGTGGCCCTCAACTATGAGTCATAGTGGATCAGCTGCTACCTTCCGCGCTGTTGGCTTACAATATGAGCCATTACCAGGTGATTAAGATGTCACCATCCAAGGACCTATATGGGCGAGAAGTAGCATTGCCAACCCTGTTGGCACCAATCATTACTTTGGACTAAAAGAACCTGTCGCATGGAACCTATCAATAGTAAACTAGATGATGATATTATCAGAATACAAAGGGAGGCCTCATGCAACATAGAAGTGACTATCCCAAAAAGACATCAGGAGAATTAGTGATGAGCTAGGCCACTGGAGTTCAGCCTAGGTGATAAAGTACTTTTTTATAACACATACTAGCCAAATTATCCATCATCTCTTGGGTTCATAATTTATTTAAATCCATAAAAAATTTTGATACAGAATGTGGCTCAGAGATCATTTTTGGGCTTGATGAGAAACAATTAATTACAATGGCTACTTTTAGCTTTTATATAGCTTTTTATTAGGAATTACTTTTGAAGATCTTCAGAAGCCTAAATACCAACTTCTACGTTTTTAACTTGAAAATTGATGCACTTCCCATAAAAACTTTCATCCCTTATTTCATCCCCTTAGAGAATAATTTTAAAAAGCTGACACATCTGACTTTTATTTAACAGAAGCCTAAAATCCAATTTTCATATTTATAACTTCAAAAATGACAAACCTCCATACAAAATTTCATTCCATATTTAAACCCCTTTGGGATAAATTTCCAAAAATCCATTCTTAGTGCCCACCTACTTTATATAGGGAACTCCTATGAAAAATTATGCTTTTTGACCCACTGGTTTAGACTGTGTGTTGTCTGTCTGTCAGACAGCTTTAAGATTTTATTAATTAGACGAGGAGGATATCCAGAGAAACATCAAGCCACCTAGATTGGAGCTGCGACTGTCTTGGATAAATGAGGGGTCAAATACTCAATCCAGGTGTTAGATTTTTGGTCTACTTTGGATGGCTGGTTCTTCTTATGCGGTATGGTAGAGTTTTAAACATCTATTGTATGGCGACAATAGACTAGATGGTGACTATAGTTCAAGATATACCTCCTTGGTAATAGTACTTCAAGTTTGTTCTCTCCTGTTGTTACTTGGATGATGGCACGCTGCCCTGATCTTACTGATCCCAAGTAAATTTTCAACTTAATACAATGTAAAGTATTAGACACAAAAAGCTTATAAGTTATACTATGAGCTTGTGGTAATAGTTGATGTTCTTTACTAGTATCAACTTGGAGGTACTTTATAGGGTTTGATGTTCACCACATCTTACCCATGAAGTCTCATTTATAATGGCACTTGGCCAGAGTAACATGTAAAATGTTTGTTTGAGGGTCTACAATCCTTTGACTCAGGGCATCTCACACAGCCTCATAGGACAGTGTAAATTTTGTCATTATTCTCAAGACAGCGTTTCAGAAGCATCTGCAAAAGCTGAAACAATTCTCTTTCTCAAGCAATTGAAAGCACATACCAAGGCGATTTATACCACTAATTGGTAATTAATTCAATCAAAAGCTCAAGTGACATCTAAAACTAATTATGACATAGACCAACAAAGCCCACATGCCCAAGTCATTAAATTGACGATTATTGTTAAGTACAACCTAATCAACAAAGCCACAAGCCCATGTCATCATATTTGAACATCATTAAATGAAATTTGCTAGGCCACAAATCCTGAGCTCAGATATAATTAGGATTTTTTTGGTTTATAATCACTGAAAATTTAGATTAGTCAACCATTCTACATTTCCCCTCCTTGACTGGATAAAAATGGAGGGTATTCTTTTTCTCTTGGTCACAACATCCAAGTTTCCTTGATCTTCATACTAGGATGCTATGTTAATAGGCCTTTTGGCCCTGGATTAACCTTTCTTATTAAACTCCACAATTTCATGCTGCATGATACAGTTATTTCATGCTTTTTGCCTTCGTTTCCTAGGTAGGTTCAACAAGCTATACTTCAAAGTTTTCCAAAAGTTCTACTTCTGTGTCTGCTGCAGCTCCAGCAATCCTCAGCAAACTTGAACTGGCCCTTTGGGTTTAATTTCAATCTTCTCCATCTCCCAAAAAAGGGATATTAGCCTTAGTGGCGATAAGGCTTTAAAATTCATTAAGAAAATTAATTTTCCTTTAATTTCTTCATTTTTATAAGTTTTATTTATATCATTTTTTTTTTTTTATTTTATATTTTTTCGTTTTTAATTTTTTTAAAAAATCAATAGAGTTTACTAAGTGAATATGGGAAGAATCCAACGAGTTAATAATATGCTTCAGGGTATTTCCAATGCTAGGACATTCATTGGTGAATGTGTCAATTGTCATAACTATATTCACCCCCTTCAAGTTTGGGGTATCTGCTGCATTTCTCAGCCCCTCAGCTAGAGTATTCTCTTATATCTTTTCCATGTATGGTTTAGCAACTACTTAAGAGGATTCAGGTATGACAACCTTACTCTGAGAGCGAGTTACCACATGTACGTTCATAAATTCTTCATTTGGTGCTAAAATAGAATTTGTATTGCTAGTAATCGAGGCCCGATGGCCTGTCTTTTCATGTCAGTCAGGTGGAACTGGTGTTTTTGGCACAATAGATATCCCGCATCTATTGTGCTTGTTCTTTTTTCTCCACCTGCACGTTATCTGGAAGGACTACATTAACACCATGTTGACAGCATCAAAAAGCATAGTGCCTTTACAATTGCAGGTATAGCAAGTAATCTCATTTAATGGGCGTGAGGCCCTTGTATTTGAGGTTTGCTCAGCTTTTACAAGTGTATCACAGTCAGTATGATTGGTATTGTAGGGGTTTCCAAAAGAGGCAGCAGGTCCTGATATGTATCCAGTATTGGGAGGACCATAATTTTGTGAGCATCCATGCAGATATTCGACCAATTCAGATGTTGCAAGGTTTTGCAGAAAAGCAGACACTAAGGTATTTGACAAATTTAAGTAAGGTTGTACTGCATGTTGTAATGCAATCTTAGCATCAAAATCGATCATAGCCTTTGTGCCTAGGAGAACTTGAGCTTCATAATAGAATTGATCTGCAAATTCATCAATTGTTTCATCTTTCTTAAAGCTGATATTCATAAATTTGGATTTTCTAGTTGACATTCTTTATGGTCCTCCAAATTCATGAAACACGGCCCCTTTGACTTCAGCATAGGTTGGGTTTTCATCCAAATGAGGCATAATTATCTCAATATTCCATTCATCTAAGCAGTTGATCACAGTGCCACTTTTTACAGTCACTGGCCCCATACAAGGCCATTTCAAAGCGTTTGAAAAAAGTGGCTATATTTTCATTCTTATTGAAAGCAGGCAGATTTGACAGTTTGTAATTATCACTTTCCCAAATATGTTTATCACAATTACTTCTTTGTTGACTTAAGCCAGGTGTACTGGGGCGCTGAGGTATTGTATAACGGTTAGAGGAACTTGGGTTGGCCAAAGCAACCATTTTACGTGGCAATTGCCGATGTGGCCCATAATTAATCTCTGTATGTTCAGAGGCATCACTGTCAGTAAATTCGCTTTCTACTTGCTAGCTTTGACAATCCTTCAATATTGCAATTTTCTCATTCAGATTGGTCATTTGCAATTGAAGAGCAGAATCTCTTTAATCTTTCTTTATGGTATTCTTCTTTAACCCATTCACTTCTTTATGTAGAACATTATTTTCCTCATTAATAAAAGTAACTTCAGCAATGAGATTATCAATTTTATGAATCATTATGTCCTTTGAGTCTTGAAATTTTGTAAATCGATCCTTGAAAAATTGATTTAGCCAGGGTTGCTCACCTGCTCAGCATGGTCAATATCTTCATTCCCAGCCATGAGCGCCACTCTTTGAATTTTGGTCCACTTTAGATGGCTGGTACTTCTTCTGCGGTATGATGGAGCTTTGAATGTCTATTGTATAGCAACAATAGACTAGATGGTGACTATAGTTCAAGATATAACTCCTTGGTAATAGCACTTCAATTTTGTTCTCTCCTGTTGTTACTTGGATGATGGCATGCTGCCCGATCTTACTGATCCCAAGTAAATTCTTGACTTAATACAATGTAAAGTATTGGACATAAAAAGCTTATAAGTTAAGCTATGAACTTGTAGTAATAGTTGATGTTCTTTACTAGTATCAACTTAAAGATAATTTATAGGGTTTGATGTTCACCAAATCTTACCCAAGAAGTCTTAATTAGAATGGCACTTGGCCAGAGGAACATGTAAAATTTTTGTTTGAGGGTCTACAATCCTTCAACTCAGGGCATCTCACACAGCCTCAGGGTTGGTGTAAAATTTTCAATATTTTCAAGACAGCGTTTCAGAAGCATCTGCAAAATCTGAAACAATTCTCTTTCTCAAGCAATTGAAAGCACATACTAAGTCAATTCATACCACTAATTAGTAATTAATTTGATTGAAAGCTCAATTGACTTTAAAAACTAATTTTGACATAGATCAATAAAGCCCACGTGCCTAATTCATTAAATTGACACTTATTTTCAAGTTCAACCTAATAAACAAAGCCCCCAAGCCTTTGTCATCATAGTCAAATATTATTAATTGGAATCGCTAGGCCACAAATCCTGAGCTCAGATATAATTTTGATATTTTTGGTTTATAATCACTGACAAATTAGATCCAGTTAATCATTTAACACCAGGGCAATGAAACTTTTTTGGCTATTAATAAAGTACACACACAACACCTAGAATTAATACTCATATCACATCTTTGGAGGGTAAGTCATAGATGATGCTGTGAGGGCTACATAAGATTGTTCATCAACTTCTGGAATGAACTGAGACTAAGGCTAGACAGGCGAGATTGCAAGTAACTTACCCGCTGTGGATGGAATTGGATAACCCCTTATATATATATCTGACTAAGGAATTTACCAAAAGCTTAGTATGATGGCATCCAAAATAATCTTACACCTGATGGCCGAAGAGATTAACATCCTAAAACAACAAAGCTTCCATATTTGACTATAAATTTGACCTCTTTTATACCTTTGTCAGGGAGAAAATAATTATCAATTACTGATGATGAGACAACCCAAACAAATTGTCTCAATAATAACGAATGACTATCACCTAAATTTTTTTAAAAAATAACAATCAACCAATTTCAAGAATTATGCAGAAACCTGATGTGAGGTGCTTCATAGTGACACCATCGAATGAACTTGAAGGTGAACAGTATATTACCAAATCAGGTAACAATGCAATAACCCAAGGGGAAACTATAGCCTACAACCAAGAAATGAAACTGAAGTATGGGCCTCTGGACAAAAGTCAGGGGTAATCACTACAAGAAAGAGCTCACAGATACAACAAATAGAACATTTAGCTGCCTTAACTAAAGTGGAGATAAGAAGCCATCTGACTAGAGGATCGTGAAGACCCCCAATATCACTACCCCAATTTACATATTTTTTGAACTATTCATTCATTCTTATATCTTAAGTTTTCACTAAAAGTATAAATATAATTTTACTTTAAAAAACGTTCCACAGAATGCCAGTTTTTCCTTTTTGTTTCCTAATATTGGTTTAAGTGATCTAATCACCAGTAACCAGTATTGGATTATGCAGCTGAGAAGAATAAAGTAACCAGCGTGAGATCTGCTCTAGAGGACAGGACACTCTATATTGCGGATACCTTGGAGCCAAGCTTCCAAGGGTGAGGTTGGAAAGGATTCCATTGTGTCTGAGGGCCAATATATAGAGAACATCAGAGTGTGTCCACAAGAGTTTTTCCATATGCGAACAGTTTCAATAAGAAGTTAATGCTACATTGGTTTTCATCATCAAGAGATTTGTTTAATGAGGATGTTCACGTTCCTTATGACAGTTGTCTGTTGCCTAATCGGTGCAGAACAGACTTTCTGAGCAGCAATTTGACCTCAAAAGTTAAGTGAGCCAAGGTAAGCAAGCTGACTCCAGTATGTCTTATGACATGCATTTAAACATATCATGAGCTGGATAATACTTTACTTCCTTCTTCTATAAGGCTTATTAACTAAAGTGTTGGTCAATTATCAAAAGATGTATAGTCACTTATTCACTGTCATAAAATTAGCTTTAAAGTTTAGATTATGCTTTTATAGCAGACATCTAATTCTCGAGGAGAGCATTATGAGTGCACATAGTATCATGGTTTGAATTAACTGGATATGAATCATATGAAGGAGGAGTAGAGTTAGTTTTCTATTGACAAACATAGTGTCCACTACAAAAACTAAACTCCTTAAAGGCAAGTTGGAACATCTATGCTTAAGATTGGGGATCAATGTTATCTTTGGAGGCATACTGACCCCATATACTACAACTCAAAGCAGTTGCTATAATTTAAAAGGGCGTGTTATTCAAAGTTTAGCATCAGATGATAATTTAGCATAAGTCTGATATTGCACAAGTTTCTTCATCAAGCAGATGATGACAATGGAAACTAAGATGCCTAACGCCAGCTAAAGGAGAGCACTATCCATACTGATTAGTAGATCTGACAACTACAATCACAATCAGATAGACTAAGATAAATATAAGAATTTTTAACCGTTTATTGTCATTAATTAGAGAAACATCTAAAACTCTAAGAAAATGGATTTAAATCTTTTTATGAAGAGCAGGTAGAGGGAATTGGATATAAAATGGCTTGTATTTTCATTAATATGTATTTATCTCACAGAATAATTTTTGAGATTGTAAAACTCAACAGAGAAACAGTTTGATGGGTATCTTAAAGTAGAATATATATATTTTCCTAATATTGCAAATAACCCAAACAAATTTAGGATATTAATCAAGCGCCTCCTCCATGACAGCGTTGTAAATAGATATTGCTGGTAACTTCATATCAAGAGTGGAGGGTGGGGAGCCAAGGCATGGCTTAGATACTGGGTTCTTCACCAGGGTTCATGGCATTATAAGAAGTACTAAATTAGCGCACGTTTTTATTCTTGATAATAAAATATTCGCTAATTTAAAGACAATTCTGTGGCAAATACTCATATATGTGACATCTACTCATCTTTCATTGAGGTTATAGGCAAATCTCAGATCTTCTCCAAGGGTAATGCTGAGGGTTGGGACCCTTTTGTCAGTGAGGGTATGAAGTGTTGTCAAGGCAAATGATGCGGTGAGTAGACCATAAATTAACCTTTTTTTATAAAGAACCAAGGTGAAACCGCCTGCCAGGAAGGTAGTTATATTGTAATTCTTTTAAGGTTTCAAGAGCTTCAGGGACAGAATAAAAACAATTTTTGAGTGCATATGGGAGGCCTTGGGATACACTGCATGTAAGACTATTTGAAGGAAGGAGCAGATAGTGCAGTCTTTGGCCAACACCCAAAACGTCCTTTTAGGTAGGATGCCCTTTCCAGGACATAACTTATTGGAATGAGTAGCCCAATTTATGAACTCCTAGTGTGGAGTCCACTTCAATTCCTGAGATTTTCCATCAACACTAGCTCTGGATCTTTTGGGGATAGCCTTTAACAAAGAAAGCAAAATTCATGATACGCCAGGTGCAGGTTTAAGTTGTCAGGCAGCTTTTAGAGTAAAACCTTTGTTTAGTATCTCCTCAACATAGAAAAGAACCAATTTGTAGATGAAGATCTGGATGAGACTTGAAGGAAGATGTCCTTGGCATTCATCAACTTATGACCCAGCATAGTAAGTCATGAGCTGGTTGGCGCTTCTGGTTTACATTTGCTTGTAGTTATCTACTGAGTTTGATAGGTGTTCATGAACCTGGGATTAGGTATATCAGATCTTTAACTGAGTTTTTATATCACAAGAGCATAGAATTAACCTAGGGAACAAGTGTAAAAGATGTGTTGTAATCCATTTTTGATTGAAAAGAAACATTTAGTGAAGAAGGTGTTATTGTTGTTGTAGGAAAGTTAAGCCAGTGGAAGATTAAAAGCCCATATTTATTAGATAGCGTTGTAAAGCATTTAAAATGCTTTTGAGTGTTTGGTTTACTATTTTGGCTTGTCTATTTGAGTTTAGTGTACGTTGTGGAACAGTACAGAGTTTTTAACAGGAACAGTATGGCATTACTGAATTCCAAGGTGAACTGGAGACTTCTGTTGCTAATGAAACCTTAAGAGAGGAAAAACTTCAAGAACTTTCAACTGTTATTGAAACGCGCCATATTTTCTTCTGAGGTAAATTTAAGGCTTGGGATGAAGGCATCATATATGATGAAGTGGTTAACCATGAAATTAATGCATAACAGCCATTAAAAAGGTGGAGGGAGTCAATAAAGCTGACTAAGATCAAGGTCCACGGAAAAAACTTTTCTTTCTAGTTGCAATCACTTTTGCAACCTATTCAATTCAAGACTAAATCTAGTTTGATAATCTCACAGAGGAGATTAGTCTGCGCCCATGTCAGGGAGCAGTTGGGCAAGCAAGGTAAGAGGAGCAGGTGGAAGGCCCACAGCCTCCAACGTTCAAAAATGCCCCAGAGAATCTGGCGGAATAGAAAAAAATCTTAAAAAACCAGCAGTCACGATTTCCCCAGAGATACTTGCATGGCAATCACGACGCAACCAGTACATCAACACGCCACACTCCCAGCCACTTTTGTTGGTGGAATTTGGAGTCCGCATGTTTCTGGACATCCAAAAAACGGCCTTATAGGAAAAATTTGGTGAAGATGTGCACACAATTTTTCCCAACTGCGGTGTATATTGCACCTAACTCCAAGTCACGCGGTTGGCTGGACCTAGGTTTTGAAAGCAAAAGAGCAGCAGACGAGGCTGCAGCGGTGCACGTAGTGGTCGACCTCCCTGAAGGGCAATGGGTCATCAAAACCAAATGCACCAGATGGACAAAGTCAAACCAAATTTTCCTCACATTTGACTTTTTGCCTACTACGGTAAAATGTGACATTTTGGAACAACACCTGAAAGATGGTCTCTCTGTATATGGTGAAATACAATCTTTCAAAATGCAACGCTTCACGCTGATGCCACACCTATGCACCGTCAAAGCCATTGCAGTTCTGACCCCAACTGAGGAGATCGTGAAGGACCTAACCCAGATCCCGCACTCCACTTTTATTGATATTGCAGGGCATACCACCCACCCATTCCAGGTGACCGTGGACAGCGCGCCCCCCATTTGCACCCACTGTGACGCGTTCAGCCATAAGGCGCACGCGTGCCCCATCAAGGAGGGCATCACATTCCAAGAGCACCCCTTGGTGGCCATGGCCAACGGAGAGGTGCAATATGAACCAACTGCAAGCACCAAGGAGGCTTTCCTGTGGGGAGCACAAGGCTGCTACCTACTGGTAAAGCCTATCTCCCCACAAGAACGGAAGAAGGCCAAGCAGGCCCATAGGGCCACGGCCAAGGAAGAGGCCAAAGCCACCACCGCTATCCCACACTCACAACGCCAGGAGGACATGGAGACCTTCGCGGCGGAAGCAACTCAGGAATCCATCAACCAATCAGATTGTGAAGCTCATGCCAAGCGGGCCACTCAATATGAGGATCTGATGGGAGATTCAATCTCACCCAATCGTTGCACCCAAGCTCCAGTCAAAACTGACTTGGGACCTATCCCAACTGAAATTTTTTTTGACCCACTCAACGGTGCACCAAACTCATCTGCACCACAAAAAATTTGTCTGATGTCAGGAAAACAAAAAGTGAAGGCTAAAGCGAATGTGAATCTTTCCACAAAAATCAACAAAAACTCTGATAGCGTTACTGCTAACACCCATGCTGCTGTGAAGGCCCGTAGTGATCTAGAAGAGGCTGGTGGGCCCAGGGGCCCACCACCTCGCACCTAAGGTGTGAAGGGGAAAACCTTCACTTTAGGGATGTTGAATATCGCCGGACTCAAGGCCTCCCCATCCTGGGCTAGGAAACTGAGTTTTTTACAACACAATTTACCCGTGGATATCTTGGCCATCCAGGAGTCCCACTATCCATGAGGTTCTGAGGAAACTTGGAAAACAATGCTCCTCCCATCCCTATCCTTTTGGTCAAAGCACTGTGGGGTGCTAATTCAGAAAAATAATTTTTTCAAATTTGTATCCTCAGAAACATTCCTGAATGGCTGAGTGCTTGTTATCACTTTCTTGTGGGCTGACGTAGTGCACGCAATCATCAACATCTATGCCCCAAACAGTGCACGTGAGTGTCGGGAATTTTTCTTGTCAGTCAAATCCCTCCCACTACCCCCAGATTCTTTCTTAGTCGGCGACATGAACTGTTGGCTAACCACACCAACGGACTGGTGGCCTTCCTCACTCCACGCCCCACAGGGTCACATAGAACTATGCATTCTAAAGGCCACCCTTGGGTTAATGGATGCGCTGCCACAAAATGCCCCGCTTAAAAACATGATGTGTCCCCACGTCCACAACGGCCAATTAAGGTCCATGACCCCGCATCAACCTTATTCTAACACCGGCGAAATTCCATCCCCACATCTCCCACTTCAAAACAACAAAAATGGAATTCTCTGACCATCAGCTGGTCTCAATAACCTACCACCTACCTGTCACAGTTGCTAAGGCCCCACATTGGTGCAAAATCTGCCCCCCCGAGCTCGCATCACCAGGATTTTCCATGTGGGTGGAAGAGGCAATATTGGAAAAAAAGTTTGTTGCACCGTTTTGTGCGGACCCTATTTCCACATGGGCAACTTTCAAAGAGGACACCATCCGCCACTCTCGCCATCTCTCCTCCAGATGCTCACGAGCCACATTGGCGGTTATCTCGCGCGCTCTGGCAGAGTTGGCACACTTGGAGTCCAACATCCTAGTTACAGGATACAGCCCTGCATGGGGCTGGAAGTGGGTGGAGGCAGCCGCCCACCTCAATGCACTCAAAAGGCAACACAAACATCAGGTTTGTGTTCAATACAGGGCCACACGCATCATAAAAGGTGACAAGTGCACCGCATATTTCTTTAAAAAATTTTTGCACCATGCCAGAGCGTGGCCTGCACACAGGTGCAAATATTGGATAATTCCATTGCAGATACACCAGCTGAAGTGGCAATCGAAACGCAAAAATATTACTCTGAGTTGTACTGAGCTGAACCAATTCAGCTGGCCAAAATGGCAGAATTTCTCGACTGAGCCCACATCTGCACCATTCTCCAATACCCAGAAATAATGAATTTAATTACTCCAAACAAATTATGGACAGCCATTTGTGGTGCGCCAAACCGAAAATGCCCAGGCCCAGTTGCATTCCATATGAGTTCTACAAAAAATATTTCAAATATATATCCCCACTTCTGCTTGCCTCACTTAACCAAAGCCTGTTGGAAACGCGCCTCCTACCAGGAGGACATGAGGCCTTTACTGTCACACTCTTCAAGAAAGGGGATAAGCTAGACTTAGCCAACTGGCGCCCCATTTCTCTAACAAACACGGACACTAAAATTTTAACAAAATTTATGGCTAACTGATTAGGGACTGTAGCATCTGCCACCATCTCCCCAAAACAATTTGGTTTCATCCCAAGAAGGGTGATTTGGGATAACGTGCACTCTGTGGCTAATGTATGTCAGTCCACAGCCTCTGGGGCACTTGTATTCTTGGACCAACAAAAGGCCTATGATAGAGTAAACTGGGAATACCTTAGTGCCTGCCTCCATCAATTCCGCCTACCCCCTCACTTCATCAACTAGGTGATGCTGCTCACGGAATCTGCAACAATGGCAGTGCGTGGCCCTGGCTTCCTAACGGAAGTAGTCCGCCCTCAAAGGGGCTTGCGACAAGGCGACCCCCTCAGCCCACTCTTATACAACTTCAGCCTTGACCCACTACTGCGAAATGTGAATGCCCAACTCACTGGGGTCCATGTGCCAGGCCAAGCCCCAGTCAAGATATTGGCATTCGCAGATGATTGTGTGGTTGGGGTGTCTAATAATCAAAATGCATGTGCGCTTGAAGCTCTCATCCAGGAATATTACCGGGTAAGTAACGCGGCACTGAACGCCTCCAAAACTGAAATCATCCTCTTTGGTCAGTTTCAGAACTGCTGGAACCCAGCAATTAGTTCCCAACCCAGCCCATCTGCTCGCCCACGTCCACGCCCTACTAACTCAACACACACCGCTCCACTGGTGCTCCCATTTGTGCCACGTCCTACCATAGGACCGGTACGCCATCTGGGCGCATGGATGGAGGCAGGCGGATAAGCGTCAGCAGTAATGGAGTGCCATATTCTGGACAACGTGACAAAGCGAATCGCCTCTCTCAGAGCCTACCCTACTTCCCTTACTGGCAGGGTTGTTTTAGCCAACTCTATGCTCCTATCCAAAGTCTGGTTCAGAGCCCACGCCATCCCCTTCTCCACAAGCTTCTTCAAATCCTTGTATGCCTTGCTATAAGGATCTCTTTGGTCAGGCCGCCCTCCACCAGTGCGGCTAGAGGTCATGTTTGGCCCTCAACATCATGGTGGCATGGGCCTGCTTGACTTCAAAGCCCATGCTGCCAAGATCCTGGGCACCTGGATCGCGGCTGTCACCGCCCCTACACTCCCCTCCCAACACTGGTCCCGCGCAGCACGCTCCAACTTCTCCCGCGCCTTGGTCCTCAACAATCCATCAAACCCCCACTCCCTGATGAAATACCTCACATCACACACATCGGCCACATGTCCTCACGGGACTAAAACCCACTACAAAAGAATCCTACTCTCCATGCGGAGCGCAGAGTGGAGAATTCATATTAGCGGACATACAACCCAAAGAGGCCACCCCTCTCCTCAGTTCACACAAGAGGTACAGGGGCTACCCATCCATGATGGCGTGATCCCCATTTGGCCCCATGTCCTATCCAGGGTGGACTACCTGGACATGCTGGACATCCCTTACTCCATTGAAACCCAAAAAACTATCTGGAAATAAATACACCATCCCCTGTTGCAGCCTCAAGTCCACTCCCATGTGTGGCGCTGCCTGAGGTGGGTGTATCATACAGCTGAGCGCTCTAACGCTTTACACTCATCCTGTGTCGTGTGTGGCCAGTATGGAACGCTGTTCCACCACCTGGAGAAGTGCCCCACCTCTAAAGTGATATGGCGCGAAGTTCAACGTCTGCTGGGTTAGGATTAAACGCATCCCTTCAGTCTGTCAAGAGATATGTTTGCTCTATCAATGGCCTCTTCCCTTCCGCTCTCTCTCCGTGCTCTGGTGGTTGCAATCGCCATGTGGACCATCCACACGATTGTCTTAGATGCCATCGCAGGCTCCGCCCCCACCCTCCCAGAAACTGTCCACAGATTCCGATCTCATTTGTTGGACCACTTTCAAGCATGGATGTTTGGATACCTCCCACCACGTCGCTGACGGCTGGTCTCCTCCTGGTTCCCAGTCTGGTTCATCAAATCAGACCCATTCCTCCACACATGCTCAATAGTGGCTACGGCTCCATCACACATTCCCTCCCCCTCCCCATAAGTGGCGTTTCCACTGGCAACAAGAGATAGCATCGCTTCTCTGGGGTGCCTCCCCTGGTACTAAGTTTGTCTCTTCTGAGTCATATTCAGAAGTGTCCGTCCCATGGTCGGCCTTCCCTGCAATAAATAAATAAAAAAAGATCAAGGTCCACGGACCCAAGGCCTGTAGAATAGGGTGAAGGAGAGATTTTGGTCTAATATATGTACATCTTTGAGCAGGAGAATGTGAGTAAGTTTTTTATCCACGCATTAATATCCTTTGTAAAACTTGACCAGTTTTAATTTGATTTATTAAGTCCATGCACTCCTTCACCCCCAGGTGCCCGAAGGTGGATGTGCTTTGGTGTTCCCTAATGACGCAGTTAAGCAATGTCATGAAATCCAGCTTACTTACATCTCATAAATTCCCTTTTATAACATAAGCAGAAGATTTAGAGATGCTGGCATAGAGTTTTGTCCAGAGTTTGTATATTTTTGTCACAAAGCCTTGGGCATAAAGAAGGTATAAAATAGTGACAAATATAGGGGGTGAGCAGCAGTGTGTACTGCCAACGGGAGCGCCTAACATTCTTTTGACTTGGAAGTACCACTATGTCAATCATAGTGTCCTCATAACGTGCAAAACAAATGACAGGTTCCTTCTTACCATGTCTGATAAAACGTGTTTAATTCTTTAATGGACCTTTACCTAGAATTTACGCTAGGAGGTCACAGTTATATTAGTTTTTTGGTGACCAAAAATATTATTTTTGTAGAAATTGAGGTTCAGGTAATCCACCTTCATCTAAACTTAAGTTGCACGCCCCTCAGGAGATACATTCATGCATGAGGGACTAGGATATTGACTTAAAATCCTTTTTGTAAATAATTTACTCTTGGTTTGTGGTGATAAACTTTAGTAAAAGATATGCCATTGTGTGGCCTAAACATGGCTTCTGTGTAGTAAAGCTCGCATTAAAACTATTTTTGGAAAAACCAATTTCAGATCAGTTAAAATGCAAATTAAATGGAAGAAGAGGCTAATTTTAGATAGAAAATCCTAATAATATAAAAATTTGTTTTAAACCATTTCAGAAATGGTATGATGACTCATTTAGATTTAGAAGGATCTTATTTAAATAAAAGAGTATAGCATCTTCCTAAACTAAGTACTAATATCTTATCTCACAAAGATCATGTCATTAAGAAAGAAATCTATCACTACTTGAACTATAAATACATCAATTTTTGTTTAGATAAACTATGCTCTTTCCCATGTCTTAACTAATTATATTATAGCCAAAGTGCATATCTTAATTATATATGATAAAATTCACTAAGAATATTTATGAGCTACAAAGATTATTTTACTAAAGCCTTTAAAGGACCAGCCAAAAAATTAATACTGGTGCTCCCTTCCAAGAGCTTCTGAGGTTACCTGAGGAAGACTTAATTTAATATATATGAATAATAACAGCGATGTCTTTTTTACAATCTACTAGGAAATGAGAGTAATCTGATGCATAAGCATCATTAACTAGAAATTCCTATCCCTATATGAGTAATTCCAATTCAGAGCATAAATGACTATACCCTTATAACCATAGCAATACAATCTATCAGATTCAACCAGGTGAAGTGTCCAAAAATGTAGAAGCCATTTTATGGCAATTTACATCAATGAGAATAAACTAGCAGAGCCTTATCCTCCCAAGATACTTAAACCTATGCACTTATATCTAACAGCACAAATAAGTTCTGAAGTAGGGGTTTCTCAAACATAATCCTATCCTCGCTATTTTGTACATACTGTTATTTATCATTTGATGCAGCTCCTGGTGTTACATGATTTGTATAATTAAAGAAATTGTTTACTTTAAATATCCATTCCCACCTATTTGAATTTTGTAAAACTGCCTCCAACTTTGGCTGAAATAATTGAGAAGCCATACTTGACAGTCAGAGAATGCTAATTGATTGCAAGGCCAATTATGATACTTAATAAGGGAGTTAGTGAATATCATAATATGAGGTATCTCATCAAGACTTAAAGTCTCTAATTTAATTTAATAATCATTGGAAAATAATGAAAAGGTAACTCTTAATTGTTCAAACAACAAAGATTTACAATTCTTGAATCTCCAAATTAATTAAATGGAATAATCAATTAAGCGAACTCACAGATCTTCCCCCAGTACACTATATTTAATTAATAAGGGACACCTGGTTCCAAATGTCTTATGAGACCCTCAGGGTTGAAAGGATCACCTATACAACATGGTATCCCCAAAACTGGGACTCCCAGGTCACTAGGTCCCCTGGTCTATCCAAACCTCTTAGGTGACTTGTTCTACTATCATGCCTTCACCTGGTGAGGCCATTTAAGAAGGCGATACCAAATTCCTAATATTAAAATTTTATAGCTAACCTTAAGTGACAATTGAGGGCTGTGGGTTGGAGAACTTGGATGAGTATCGAAGGATACCACTTTTTGCTAACTTGACTTTATAAGCACTTTGTGATGAAGTTGCTAATATCCATCAAATATGACAGACAATAATACTAGTCAAAGAGTTCATTATTATTTGGATGACAAAATTAATTAACTTATATTGTAACTTAAAACCTAGAGAATCAACAAAAAATGCAACAGATGATTTTTTCAGGCAAGGCAAATCAATTATACCATGATTAGTATTAGGAAAGGAGCGTTCCATGAGAAAACTGTTCAGTGATTGCAAGGTGACTAAGCATCTACAATAAAAGGAAAAGACTAACTAGCAGCGCATTACTGGGGAAATTGAATCATGAGTAATGGAAAATAGTTATTTCCTGCGCTTAAGCGTGATTTTGATAGGTTTCTTGTGCTGTAAAAACAATTATTATCAGTGATTTGGGAAGGGGTACACTTTATTGTTCACCAACAATCAGAGCTTGCAGATGTTATATCTTCTTAGTTTTTTTCTAACAACACAACCAATATTATACATTATTATAAATTAAAACTGGAAGCCTTAAAGTTCTATAAGATAGGCTAAATGAAATAAAATAAACCAACATTCTACTATAGCAGGTTGCTGGGTTTTAGGCTAGTCAGGTGAGGAGGTGGTCTTAAACAAACAACAATGCTCAAATATGGAATAATAATTAACCTCAAAGATTTTGAATGGGTTTTCAACTGAACATATTTATAACTGGTCGAAACAAGCAAATTTGATTAACTACAACAGTTGGAAAGGGTCTGTCATGAAATTGTCTAATAAACTAAGAGTGGCCTGCATATTTTTAAAAGTATAACTCAAAGTGACAGCCAGAATAACATGAGTTTAGCGGTCAAGTTAGGTTATATTTATTAGTATCAATAAAATCATAGGTTTGCAACTTATGACATTTTGTAACAAGTACTAGTAGAATGATTCAAATGGTGGTGTTGGGCGCAACTGATGATCTATATATGGTAGACTCAAAATACAAGAGAGTACCATGGAAGGAAATGCTATAACAGGAGGTGAAACCCTAGTGCTATGACTCCAGAGATTGACAAATGGAGTATAAATTTCCCTAAAGAACATGTGGGATTACAGTGCTATATAGCAGCAAGAAATGTGGACAAGCAAAGTTGTGTCCCATAATGTTACCCCATTCAGAAAATTAAGGTAACAGCATAGTAATAAGCGCCACTATGCCTAAGTCATTCTAAAGACCAGGGAACATGGCAGACAAATAGTAAAATGTGGACTACTTAAAGTAAAAATATGGAAGTGTAAGGGTTTTAATATGAAATTGGGGTAAAGTAAAATAATGGAATGACAGCAGAACCTGCTGAGGCTGCTGTCTGATAAACCTAATTGGGGAACAAAAAGTTGTTCACTGACCAAATAATTACAATCATAGATAAAACATTATGTATTACCATATTATGTAATTCTATTACTAATTATGTCTAAAAAATGAAAGTCAAATTACTCCAATACTCACTTGAGTTGTCTATCTAATTTATACAAATAAGAATTTCTGTTTGGGCATGGTTTGATGGATTGCGGCGAGCTGTCCAATAGAACTGGTGGGCATGCCCATAGGAAGGTATAGTAGGGATGATTTTAGTTCAGATTGAAGGATTTGGAACGACCAAACCTATTAAGAACATGCTCTCCACAACACCAGGCAAGTTGGAAGGTGTAAATTTGTATAATAACCTCAAATTTGATTATTTGACTTTCTTAAATCCAAATTCTTTTCTTACATTTTGGGCGGAAACAGAACCATTTTTAGAATCTAGAATTTAATGGGGAGGCAACATGAAGGCTGAAGCTGCCATCTATCTTCCACCACCTCCTGGAACAACCCCCAAATCCTCTCCAACCACTCCTTGATAGTATGAAGGACTAGAAGGAGGAATCCTAAGCAGATAAGCTGTGACACATTACTCATCTACTACATGAGCTAGGTTTCCCTTGTTGGCGAGGGCTACAGAAGCCTTCTTATGCCCCTTATTGTTATGTAAGGGTTTTCCTTTCTGTCCAAGCATAGGGCCTATCACACATGACTTACATTATCCTTCCCTTTTTTAACAGGAGGTGCTCCTCCACCAGAAACTTGTGTAAGCACATAATTTTTGTAGGCTTTGGATAAATTAATAGCCAGGGTAGCTGCGACCTTCTGGGTGGATGGGGCCGCAGGGTGGGATAAGTGAAATGCTTTTACCAAATCCTTGCATTAGTGCAATCCTTAGAACTTACCCAGCTATTCTCTTTTTTAGCACTAGTGGTGCCCAACCTTACCCAGATATTCTCTTATGAGGGGATATACTATCATACACCTAAATACTGAACTAAATAGCGGAATTTCCTAGAAGCCAGTATTGCTTCAATTTAGCCTCTAGGAAGCCTTCCACTTATACGGCTCAGGAGTGGAAGGATTTTCACTTTCAAAAAGGGGGAAACTGGGCTGCATGAAAAAACGGTATGCTGATTCCAAGAAAAGTTAGCTTTTTATAGAAAAAGCCATTTCTAAAGCCCTTTTTTACTACATGGGCCTGGAAGTTTGTTTTAATTTATTTAAAAGGACTATACTTTGTAAGTGGTGCATATCCTTCATGATCATGTATCCTTCCTTCAACTCTTATGCGGCAAGAAGTTTTCCAATCTAAAAAATTCTTTCAGTCATTGATAGCCTTCTTTTATTTACTCAATGACCAGGTTCTGAGTATCACACATTTGCATCAGGCATTCTTCTACTGCAGGCACCTCTGAGCGAAGGAGAGGGTTAATTTGAAAAGATAGGTATACCAAAAGTAGCTTTATATATGGAGAATTCAATGTAATAGTGGGCTATAAAATAAGCAAACTGTGCCAAGGGGGATCTACAGCTCTAGAGTCTTGAGTAGCGGAGGCATAGCGGTAAAATTCTATTCTAAGGTATAGTTAATTATTTACATCTTTCTAGTATATTTTGGATGATAGGCGGTAGAATAACATGAATTTGATCTTAAAAAATGGGTAACAAAGCGCTTCAGAACTGGGCTTTGAATTTGGGACATCATTCACTCACTCACTCACCGTTGCAATGGTAGTCTATTTATAAAAAATTGGGTAGGAAAAAGCATAGTATTCTTTAAAAATAATCTGAATGACAAGGGATAAACAGTGAAAACTTTGTAAATTGATCCACCAAGGTCATGATTGCGTCCAGTCCATTAAAAGGAGGAAGTTTCAATTGAAATAACCAGATATGGAGGTCCAAGATTCTTCCACCGATTTTAAAGGATGTAACATACCATTCTTCCCTTTCCTGTCCAATCTTTCATGGGAACAAGCCAGGCAATTTGTTATCCAAGTGGGCATATCTTTAAAATCCCAGGCTAACTAAATGACCTTTTTTAAAAGATCAATACACTTTTTGATTACCTGATAACCACCTCTGGAGGGTCATGGTGTTCTCTGGATATCTTATAGTAAAGCTTTGGAGGTATTAAAACTATATTTAAAAATAAAATTAGCTCATCCTTCAGGGTATAATGGGCTCTTTGTAATGCGAGGTTTCCATATTAGCAAACAATTTTAGTCCCTCTAAGAAAGCTATTTGAGCAGCCAACATGGGAAACCAATGTTAAAGCATGATTCAGTCCACAAAGGAGACTACATGAGGGTTAGTGTATAGAATCTATTTAGTTGAAATGATTAAAATCAATCTTGGGACTCAAAACAAGTGGGGCTAAAGGAGGGGTTGCAATTCAATATTTTAAGAAGAAAATTAAGAGCTCTTTTAGTAAACTTGTTTTATAGTTGAAACTGCAGAGATCATGATAATTCCAGGCCTGACAATGGGACAATTTCTGCAGCTTCCCATAGTACATGAGGGCTTGATGGTCCATTCTGATTAAAATTTATGTTATTCACCCATTTGGAAAATATTGCCAATGTGTGAGAAACCATTCCACTGCAGTAAGATCCTTAACATATACTGTCCATTATTGTTCAGAGGAGGAAAACTTTCAAGAAAAGTAAGTGACAAGGGGAACTACTCATCAAGTCCTGGAGTAACACAGCCCACACAGCGCTGAAGATTTATTGCATGCCATAATAAAGGGCTTAAATGTATCAGCATGCTTGATAGGTAAAGACTCAACTGCCTCCTTAATGTCATCAAACACTTGTTGACAGAATTTTGTTTACTTGATGGGACTTTTTCCACGTCAGGGAGTGGATGGGTGCCGCCAATTGAGGTAGCCTGGGGAACTTCTCATTAAAATTAACAGTATCCAATAGCAGAGAAGATGTTTCTGTATTGCAAGGGTGGGCCACTAGAGTATAGCCTCAAGTTTAAAAGGAGAAATTGCATACTCATCTTTTAGAACTAGGTTACCTAGGAATGTGACTTCTTTTTAAAGACTCACAGTTTGAGGACTTCACTAAAATTTATTATTTCTTTTGGCAAGACAGCACGGATTCAAGATACTTTGCATGCTGCTGGTAATTGGGTAACTGTACTAAGATATCATAAATATTAGGTCACAGCGCAGGTAAATCAAAATCTCCTAGGACGTCATAAGTCATATGTTGGAAAGTGGCGAGTGCATTTTAAAACCAAAATGATTTAATTTATCCTGGAATACATCTTTTTGGATGGATTGCCGTGATCCACTCCTGGCCTTCCACTACCCTTATTTGTCAAATGCATTTACAAGGGGAAATTTGTAAAAGACTCAGGACTTTACAATTTCATGACTGATTGTCTATTCAAGGGCATGTGGTAGGGGTCATGTACAGTTATGTTATATATATGTCTATAATCCACACAAGGCTAGAAAGATCCATCAGCCTTCTTTGAAAAGACTATAGGAGAAGCAATTGGTAAGTATTTACAGATAGTCATCACTTCTGGAGCATGTCCCTAACCAAACCTCCAAAGACTTACTTTCTTTTTTGGTATATGGATACAACAAGCAGGTTTTATTATTAAAATCTACCATTAAGAAAAAAATATGTCGTGAGATGGGATAAGATTGGCCATTTACATATTGAAAATGTCTTTAGAAGGCATTATCCAGGAAGGGAAGTCAGGTGGTAGCTCAGTGAGAGAGAATGTTGAAGTAATAGCTCACAATAAAATGCTGTAGACAATGTATTGTTGAGCATAACATCAACATTTTAACATGTATTTAAAGAAACAAGTGATTGATTTTTAAGTTATTATCTACCTGATAAAAAAGCTAAAAATTTATTTTAAGGATAAGTGGAAACAGTAAATCTGGCACTGCAGCAAATTGGTTGCAAAAGCAGAATGTGTGCACAGAGGATGAATAAAATATCTCACTTTTTAGCAAGTTATTGAGTTGTTGAGGAACTTTTGGAAAATCGTTTTTCCAATGTGTCAGGATTTTAACCAAATGGATTATTCTGATAGTATCAGAATAATGGGTGTCAGTTAGCCGGGTGTGATTGCCAGCTAATCACTTAGTATGACACTATTTATGTTATATTATCAATTTGAGTTTAGGTTCAGCGGAATCTGAGTTCGCTGTCAAAATGCCAATTTAATGGTCATTATGGGAGTTTCTAGCGGAAAGCTGATGAATACATTACCATCCTTTCAGATATGGTTCTGCCAACTAATTAAGAGCATCAGAAACTCATGCTGAGGATGTTCAAAGTTCTATTTTTTGAATTTATATACAATTGAATGGAAACTCATGCTGAGAATGGATGGAAGAAAATTAATATTCAGTGATCAAATGTGCGGATTAGGAGGGAATAACTATGATGTATGAATTCAAGAAATTGATGACCAGATAGAGTACTGGCTTGGATGGCCAAGGGGTTTCAGAGTTACAGTAGCCTAAGTATAAATAATCATTCATTCCCTCCAAATAAACATCTCTCTTTCTCCCATCTTTTCTTATTTTTTAGTAGTTCATCAGCTAGAGTAGGGTTAAGATGGGATATGAGATCTTCAATAAGTGCAGGTGACCAGTTTTGGAGTGGCAGCTGCTGCCTACTCATATGCCTCCTCCATATGAGGAACTACGTGAACCTGGCCAGCTGGCCACCAATAGTGGATGCTGACTGGCCACCAACCTATTAAGTTGCAGCGCAGGAGTGCCATAGCCGCCCAAGGTGGGGGATGGACTTACTGGGGCATGCCCAGATAGGTTGGTAAAGGGTCGCAAGGGTGGGGCAGCGTGGGAGTGCCTGAGCCACCCAGGATGGGGGCAGGACTCGCCAGGGCACACGCCAAGGACACCTTGAGATAATGCTAAGTCATTGGTGGTTGTTTGGTGGGTTGAACGCAGACTTGTAGGGGTTGGTACACCAATGAAGGCGAAATGGCAAAGGGCCAACCAAGATTCATACTGGTTGGTATGGCACACTAGTAAAGCCCATGGTAGATTTTGTGACACAATGTCAGTGGGCTCCACTAGTGTGCCATGATAACCATTAAAAGGACTGGCTGACCCTTGCTGTCTCGCCTTCATAGGCGTACCAACCCCTAAAAGTCCATGTCCAACCCAGCTGACCAACGACTTCACCTTAGCCACATAATCCTTCTTGGGAGTGCACGGTGGTCCTCAGCCCCCTGCCTGGGTGGCCTGACCCTTGATCCTTCTCCCTCATGACCAATCGCAATCCCCTCCTAGGTGAGCCCCAGCAAGTCCATCCCCACATCCTGGGCAGCTATGGCACCCCCGCACTGTATCACCCTCATGGCTGACAGCCTTCAGCCCATTGTTGTTGGTGGCCAGTTGGCCAGGTTCCTATTGGGGGTTCTTAATAGGGCTGAGATATTGGAGCAGGCAGCATCAGCCACTCCAGGAGCATAACCCCACACCAATCTCAGGGTCTCCAGTCCCACCCCTAGCCACTTTGGTGGCTCTTGCTATTATAAATAAATAAAGGTGGAAAAAAGAGAGTTCTTTATTGAAAGGGAATGACGGCTATTTATACCATAGGCTACTGCACCTATTCACAACCCATCTGCCATCCAAGCTGGAACTTCAACCAATTTTTAGTCATCTTCAATATCAATTCCCTTCCAATCCGCTTGTCCCAAACACCAAATATTATGTTGACCCATCCTTGGCACGATTTGCTGGTCAGTCACATATAAACTTCCATTAAAACATATTTAAAATTATTTGGCATAAGTCGCTGATACTCAGATTTAGGGCAGCGAAATCATCATTAGATGTTTGATAACAAATATGTCAGCTTTCCGCCAGAAAATTCTACAATGAACCTCAATTGGCAGTTAGCGTCAAACTAAAAAAGTCAAACCTAAACAATTATTAATTAAATGAGCATCCTCAGCATAAGTCGCCATTACTCAGCTTTGGGATAGCAAAATCATTGCCAGGCGTTTGATAACGAATACATCGCTTTCCACCAGAAAATCCCACAATGACCCATGATTTGGTAGTTAGCGTCAAACTAGAATTCAGCCAAACCCAAATAATTAGTATTTTTTAGGTCAACATCCTTGGAATTAGTCACCAGTGTTGACCTTTGAATAACATTACTATTGAGATTATCCCTGATACTTCTGAAGGGCTCAACCCACCCAAATGAGGAGCACCAATTAGCAAATATAATATTAAAATAACATAAAACTAGGCAATTAGCGAGAAATCAAACCTGACTAAACAACACCCCTAATTTTAATATTCTTAAGAGAAATCCATCTGGTTATTTCTTTGACAACGACTTATACTAATTAACTCACTTTTAGGAAAAATATAAAGAACTTTTATTACCTTTAAATTCTTGAAGTTATTTAATTTCCTGTATCTAATAGAGCATCAATGGGCACCTTATAAGATATCTTGAGATTTCAACAAGCAACAAGTATAGGAAAGATCCTGTTTTAATGTAACTTCACAGGACATAACCAACTGGGATGAGGTATTAAAAAGAGTATCAATTTGGCTAGCTTCCAAAAAGAAACGAGATACTAAGTTAGATAACTTTTGATCATTTAAAGTATGATATACCAAGGAAAATAAGGGCGTCATTGGATATAAAGAAATCTAATTTCCATTTAGATATGAATCAATGGACATATTTTGGTCACCAGAGCAAATGGATTATGAGCGGACGGAGATAGGGACATGATCTGGAAATTATTTTATTCCCATTACTGTGTCCCATCTAAGACTTAAATTCTAATTAGGACAAAAAGACTAAGCATTTTTTTAGTATTGGATCTTCCTGGAGCGGCCACAGATGGGTATAACTTCCATGCTCACAAAAACTTACTTTTGCACTCTGAAGTGTGGCGCCAATAGAAATGGCCAATGAAGTAACTTTCATCTATGTAGCCAGCAAAGGTTCTAAAGAGTGGTAATTTACTGAGATGGAATCCATTGCAGCTTGGAATCAGCATCTAGAACATCCAAAAAAAAGTCTCAGAACATATTATTGATCCATAAAGGCTCAAGTAAGGATGACAAATTTGAGGATCTTGCGCCTAAGGTAAAAATGGAGAAGATGCGCTTATCTTGATACTTGATCTTGAACCACTGTTGAAACCAAGATGATCAGTGATGTAGAAATTACAACCTGTTTGAATTAGTGCAGAATTCCACATATTTAGCGAAGAGCATCAAAATCTACTATATTCAGAAAAGCTATAAAACATTGGTTAACCATGAAATTAGAAGAAGTTGAAGTATCATAAGAAAAAAAACTCGAAACTTGGCAACGCTTTATGTTTTAATGTATGTAGAGCCATAAGGAAATCCACAAACATGGCATGAAACTTTTAAATAAAAAACAGAGTGCCAGCCAAAAACAAATTAAAGCTAGTATTGTAAGGGCATCTATAAATGAAACCATTACATCACCTATTTTTAAAAAGAAGGGATGAGAAGACAAAGATTAATGGTAAGGCTAATATGTCATGGAAACATCTGATAAAACTAAGACTGTACTGCCAAGCTGTTTGAGTTGACACCCAAAAATGACAAAACAAAACTGGTGTATTTGACCAAATTAGTTTTTATTTGTTAATATAATCAAATTTAGAGGTTAGTGACAGTAATTGTAACTAGTTTGGTCAAGATGAGTTAAATAGTGGTGACAGGACAACTGAGGAACCAGAGATGATAGGCCCCAAAGACAAGGGCTGTACCATGGATAAATATGCTGCTGTAGGAGGTAATAACCTGGTAAAATGTCTTCAGATATTGGCAATTGGGTATAAATTACTTCAACTAACAAGGTAAGATTGCATTGCTCTATGCAACAAAGATTAGGGATGTCATGATTCCAAGATGACTGGATGATAATCATGGGACAGCTAGGGAAGATTGGGAAGAATCCGCCGAACATGATATCAGTTATGATTATTTGAGTGCCTTGAGACGAGGAGATATTGGGATATAATGGTTTATTATTGGATCGCCTCTAAATAAGGTGATATGGCAATAAGGTGATTCTGACAATTGACAAATATGAAGCAAATCACCTACAATGAGGGTGATAGAGAATTAGAGAATAACAAGCCAAAATCGAGGAGAATTGGCGGAATAGAATAGCTTAAGCTATAAGAACATTGTTGTCCAAAGCAACTGTATATAAGCGAGATGGGCGATTGAAAGAAGTAGGTTGTTTTTAAGAAGGAAGAGTGTGGAACAGTGAAAGGTCGGTGTATCTATGATATTAAATAAAAGAGTCAATTGGGGCAATTGCTCCTATTTTTAGTATTTTTTCAAGTGTGTCCGAAGGACCAACAATTCCCACATTGTCTATCTGTTGCTCAGTGGGTTTGACCCGTATGAATAATACAGTAGATCCTATTGATACCATCCAATTTTATAACAGTGATGCGCACTACATGGTGCCCATTGATCAACAAGAAGTTCTATGAAACTCCAGTCGCCAGCCATGTCTTTCACAGCCTGTGTTACTGGGGAATCTTCACAAAAAACAGCACCAGTTGGGTATGAGGAACTCAAACTTACCTTAAAACCGGTGCTCAAAAAACAGGATGAGCTCCTCCAAGAATGAAATGCTGTCATGCACCAGCTTGATAGAACTTTTATCCAAATGAAAATTTTGGGACAACAAAACAAGGAACTTGCCAACTGGTCGGATGATACTACCAAATGGCTGCACTATGCAGAGCAAAAATTGACCAGCGCCTCTCAGTCTACTCACTGGGATGAGGATGACCATCAGGAGGGGGCATCATATGAGGAAGAATATGACGTTGGCCAGAGCTACTACACTCAGGATGGTAGTATGGGGTATGACTATGAGTCAGAGTACCAATTCCCTCAAGTAATGGTGGTGCCGCCCATGGCAGAAGGTCATGCTACCCCTGAAGCGGTGGACATCCCAACGTCTGCTGGTCCAGCTTCTCATCGGGAAACTTCTTTCAAATATCAACCCATTCCTCAGTATGGGCCAAAAAACTGTAACGGGATGAAAGGCTAATATTGAGAAAAAACCTCCATTTGATCAAAACAGGAACATTCATGGGTTCTTCAAACGGATTGAATTTGCAGTGGAAGGAGCCTCTGATAGATGGAAGGCCATCCTTTTGATATCCGCCTTGAATGTCAGAAGTGCCTATCAAGTCATTTGTTACCTCCCAAGTAGCTCTGTCACCTATAGGGGTTTATAAAGATACTGTGCTTCTCCTGTTTGGGGTACCTCAAAGATGTCACAGCAGAAAGCAGAATTCTTAACAATCAGGTTCCGCTGAAATGAAACTCTCCTGGAGTTTGCTGATCAATTCACAATGGAAGCCCATATGCTAATTGGGGCAGGATACCTAGCAGAAGCCGACGTGTGCATCACCATGACCTCCGTGGTGAAGCCATAATGAGAGCTTCACAATGTCATTTCACCACTTCTGGATGAAGACGTACCTCTATTCAAGATTGTACAGTTTTGCATCACAAATCCCCTAACTTTCCGCCGCCAAATATGGAATGGAAGACTACTGCCTCTACTGCACCCTTTTATTTGGGAGAATAATCTCGTCTGACTCCAGCTCCGTCTAGAAATCCTCAGCCTCTATATAACTCTGCGCATCATCCTCAGCCAAATTATACTCAACAGTTCAATCAGCATCAATGGGCTGGTCATGAAAACTTTCAGCAACCCAGCTACTGACCAGGACCTAGCTATGCCAAATGTCAACAATCATCTTACCGACCTGGGCCTGGTTATGCTGAATGACCCAAAACTTTCTGATCTGGACCCTCTTATGACAATCAAGGATGTGACTCTTATGGAGTTAAATGCTATGAATGCAGCCGCCCTGGCCATTTGGTAAAATTCTGCCATAACCACCGTGTGAACTACATACACCAAGATCAATACTATCAGGGAAAAGATTGAGTGGAGTAGAGACGGGACCCTCTACCTCCGTGATACCAACTCAAAACGTCCACAAATCAATAGTAGTATACACTGCGAAAGTCCCTCAGTACAATTAGAGATTTATATAAACAGCCAGTTGGAGGAGTAAACGTAGTGACATGAGCTCAAGCCAAAGCGGCGGCGGCAGAAGAAGTATCCCCAGAACAACCAAAGCATTATGCCTTTAAAATGCTTGATCAAGATTCTTTGGATAAGCTTGATTCTGCCACAGATGTGCCAACTATGAAGGAAGTAAACGTCGCCCTTTTGGTAGACTTCATTGTCAAATAATAACCTCAAGTCAGTGAGGGGATAATGAGTTTTCTCAAAAAAAGAGATCCTGTAAATGTTCACATAATAAACAGTCAATATTCTCCTTATTCTGAGTGCACGTACTTTGATATTTTTGTAGCAAAAATAGGGTTCGCGCTATAATATAGATCTGGTGCTCCAGTCAACATAGTTTCCACTAAATTGATGCCAAAGTTGACATTAAAATCTGATTTGGACCATCAATGGTGTACAGAACTGCTGGAGCAGTAAGCACCATCTCTGAGGAGGCTTACAGTGTGCTACCTCTGCGCTTTTAGTCCATTGTCATTGTAGCTCTGGCGATTGTGCTGCCAAACAAAAACCAGGACCTGTTAATTAAACCACTTTCCTGCGCTGTTTCAGGGCTGTTATTAATATGACAAAGGAGCCCTCACCATTCTGTCAGCGGATCCCAATTTACTTAACTATTAGTGGAGTAACGAAGGATCTGGTATGTATGAGCCATATCAACCTTTCCTATAATGACAGGGTGATGCCAGTTTGCTATCACCAACTAAAGCGCAAGACTCGGCCCCTTCCCCAGCAGATATATGACTATCAAGGGATACCTCTTCGAGCTACAGGGCCCATATCTATTCCTTCTGGACATCAAGTCTTAGTGAAAACCGAGTTAGAGGTGGAAGTGCCTATTGGGCTATATGGGGAAGTCATTGGGCTCTATCATCAAATGCGGTTTGAGCCACATGTGGTTCCAGGGATTATACTTCCAGGACATGGAGAGATTAAGGTTTTGTTAGAAAACCTCCAGAGCGAACCAATGCAAATCCACTGACACCAAATTGTAGTGTATTTACATTCGATTCTAATAGACGAGGTCCTTCAGGTTCATGATTTTGGGTCATTGGATGAAATTGGTCTACCAGTCAAGGCACTGACTGGCATACTAATGGTGGTACTGTGAAGTAATTTAAGAGACTGTCAGAAGAGCAAAAAGACCAATAAACAGCTTTATTTCAAAGGTACTAGGGGTTTTTGCTATCAACAATCACGACTTAGGGTGTGCTTGGGGGTGGTCTATTGAGTAGACACAGGAGATCATCCCCATATTAAGTCCTGGATGATCCGCCAATCAAGGGCAGTGGAAGACATTGTCACTAACGATATTGACAAGTTGATAGAGCAAGGGATGCTTGAACTGTCCAAAAAGCCCATGGGCTTTGTCCGTTCTAATTGTAAAAAAGAAGGATGGCACCAACCATGTAGTAATAGACTACCAGAAGCTTAACAGTATTACAAAAAAGGACTCACACCCTTTACCAAGGATTGATGATGCTTTGGATCAGTTAGTGGGAGCTTATTATTTTTCAGCGATGGACGATATCAGGTTACTGGCAAATCAAGTTACCTGCAGCTGAAGAGGAAAAATGTGCTGTAATCACCTCCAAAGGCCTTTTTCAACTGATGCGGATGCCTCAAGGGCCATGTAATTCCCCAGCTACATTTCATCGAGCCATGGATACTATTCTTGGTGACCTGAATTTGTCATGCGTCCTTATATACCTTGAAAATATTAACGTTTTATCTCAAACCTTTTTGGAGCATCATGATAGCTTAGAATCTGCATTCCACCAGCTGGCTGAGGTGAACATTAAAATTAAATCTCAAAAATGTAACTTCTTTAAAGATCAGCTGGAATAACTGGGGTTCGTGGTAGACTCTAAAGGGCTGAAACCACAACCTGCTAAGGTGGAGGCCTGCAGCAAATTGACTATAACTAATAATAAACGCAACATACAGGTATTTTTTGGGAATTGTCAGATACTACCAGCGCTTTATCCCTAATTTTAGCTGTATTAGGAGGCGCTATTTAAGTTGTTAAAAAAGGACGCTGTGTTCAAATGGACGGAATGTCATTAATCTGCTTTTGATACACTATGTACGGCGTTGATCAGCACACCGGTGTTATGATATCCAAACTTTGATTAGGAGTTTATCATTTAGAGTATGCGTCCCTTTCCGCTGTTGGGGCAGTACTTTCTCAGAAAGATGACAAGGGAGAGGAACATCCTGTAGCATACTGTAGTCAAAGTCTGAACTGCCATGAGCGTAATTATACTGTAACCGAGTGGGAGTGCTTAGCAATGATCTACACATATGATCAAATCAGAGTCTATCTGCATGGGGTAAAATTTAAAGTCATAACTGATCACGCGTCATTATGCTGGTTGCAGAACCTCAAAAAACCTGAAGGCTGTTTGGCTCGATGGGCTCTTAATCTGCAGGCTTATGACCAAGTTCCTTCATTGGCCAGGAGTAAAGAATCAAAATGCTGACTGTTAATGTGATTGCCAACTGTTGCTGTGACGGTGGACCTCAGTGACATGATGTACAATAAGATGCTCAGCGGAAATATGATGACAAACCGCCACAAGTGATCAAAGTGTTAAACAAGATGTGAACAAATACCTTCCAACAGAATGGGGAACTGTGAAAGTGGATCAGAGATTCTACAGTGACTTTTCTGTGACCCTCAGCATGGCCAGGTATCATTTTGAGCGCGCACAAGGCAGTCAGACATGGTGGGGTGTGTAAAAGAATAGAGTTGTTGCGCCCCCAGTACTATTGGGAAAGTATGAGCTTTGATGTGCTCAAAGCTATTTCCTGTTGCCATCAGTGCCAAGTGGAGAAGCCATTCCGCCATAAGACTTCATACCAGAAAGTGAAACGACATTTTTCTTGGCACACGGTTTCCCTTGATGTCATTGGTCCCTTGCCAACAGGAGCCAACTGGTGTAATTATATTCTTGTGGCTATCAATCACTTGACCCAGTGGATCAAAGTGAGGGCATACAAGACTTGGGGTTGGTTACTGTGGCCAAGTTCATGATGGAATGCACTATTCAGTGACACGGCTGCCCTAAGTTTATTTCTCACTGAGAATGGAACCAACTTCACCTCGCACGTCCTCCCCAAACTAAATGAGCTTATAGGAATCTGCAGGCTTTTTGATTACCCCATACCCCTTAAATCCAATGGAATAGTTGAACAGGCAAATGGGACTCTGGTGAACATACTACAAAATTAGTAACAGATTGACCTTCCAATTGGAGCTCTCTCCTTTCCACTGCCATCTTCACCTATAACATTAGGTTATTATTCTGCCATGGTAAAGAGTCCCTTCCAACTACTATACAGCTGACATACAGCTCTTCCGGCATTACTTTATTTGTGTGTAGAAGACACCAGCAGAATGGAGCCCCACCGCTATTTGATTAACCTGGCGAACACTCTGATCAAATTGCAAACCAAAGCATATTCCTTCAGCTTAGCTAAGAAGATCAGGAATCAGGACACCAATCAGGTATGATGTAGCAGGTTGTCATAGTTCAAGGAAGGCGATATGGTTCTCTTCCATGACCAAAATGGGTTCAGGTGGAAATACAAGCTGGCCAATATTTATTTTGGGCCGTTTGAAGTTATAAAGAGAACTGGGGTTGATGCATATATATCAAGGACCCTGCAAGTGATTGGATCATTAACTGGGTACATGCGAAGTTCCTCTGACCATAAATACAATAGTAGCCTTATCATCCAGTCAAGGAGGGGGTAATGTCGTGAATCTGATATAACTGTACAATAATCGAGGGACAGCTATGGCGGATTGAGAAGAATCCGCTGAACATAATATCAGTTACAATTATTTGAGTGGTCTGAGATGAGGCGATATTAGGATATATTGGGTTATTATTGGATCGCCTCTAAATAAGGTGATAAGGCAATAAGGCGATGTTGACAATCGATAAAAATGAAGTAAATCGCCTACAATTAGGGTGATAGAGAGTTAAATAATAACAAGTCAAAATCTGAAGAATTAGCGGAATAGAATAGCCTAAGCTATGAGAGCGTTATTGTCTAAAGCCACTGTATATAAGCGAGATGGGTGATTGAGAGAAGTAGGTTGTTTTTAGGAAGGAAGTGTGGAACAGCGAAAGGTCGCTGTATTTATGATAATAAATAAAAGGGTCAATTGGGGCAATTGTTCCTATTTTTAGTGTATTTTCAAGTGTGTCCAAAGGACTGACGAACCCCACATCATCTGTATGTTGCTCAGTGGGTCTGACCGTATGAACATTATGGCAGATCTTAACAATACCATCTTATTTTATAATAGGGGACAAGAAAAGTTTTTTCATAACAGTACCTTCATTCATGACTTAAGGTAAAATCTTGTAACAAGTGATCTTATGACTAAGTCATTCTAAAGACCATGGAACATGGCAGAGAATAGTTAAATGTGGACTACTTAAAGCTAAACAGATTGGAAATTTAAGAGTTTTGATATGAAATTTGGTAAATCTAAAGAAATGAACTGACAGCAGAACCTGTTTGTGGCTTTTGTCTAATGACCTAATTGGAGATTAAAATGGACATGCATTAAACAAAGAATTCAAATTATACTAGGATCAAGGTAATAAAAATTATGTAACAAAACACACGTTAAATATGAGCAAGAGAGTTAGATTACTCCAACCCTCGTTTAATTATCTGTCTAATTTATACAAAGAAACAATACTGTATGGCATGGCTTGATGTTGGAGGTAGATTGTTCAATTGAACTGGTGGGCATACCACAGGAAGGGATAAAAATGATCAGATTCTACTTGAATGGGTTTGGAACGAATTTTCCTATTGGGGAAAGGCTTGCCACACCACCAGGCGAGTTAAAAAAGCTTAAATGGTGCTGAAAATTTGAGTATTAAGTGTTGATAGCCAGTCCTTTGAAAACTAGATGTTATAGTCAAAATAGCATTATTAATATTGATCTGAATTATTCTTTTGCTAAGACAATTAGGCTCTTCAGCTGTGAAAAATAATTTTGATTATGCCCTAACTATAATAGAATTTACCTTGATAAAGGTTCAGCAGTCCTACGAGAACCTCTTTAATTTAAATTTATTTGAGATATGCCAACCAGGGGATGTACATTACCGATAATCACTGAGCAAAAGAACTGGACAAACGGAACAACAAAAACAAAGCAAAACCTCCAATCAGGCGGTGAGTGGAATATCACTAACACCATGACAGAGGGGGAGGGGGGGTCAGACAGCTTTGCTACAGGATTGTTGCCATTGACATAGTCACAAATGTTGTAGTAGTGGGAAAAAGCAGAGAGCCAGGATGTTGGGGCATCAGCGTGGTGGGGGTGGATATGAATAAAATATAGGTTGCCTTCCTAAAGATCAGATTGGAAGAAAGCCTCAACTAATTCTGTGATATGATGTTCATATTGAAGGCGGGCATATGGTAATTAAGTCAAATTGGTTATATTTTGCTAGGTGATTTTATTAGATGAAATTGAAAGCTGCTATATTCACAACATGCATGACTGCATTATTGGCTTCAGTGGCCAATTTAGAGATTTCTTCATGTGCTGCTTCAGGGAAATTGGGGGGAACTCAATTGTGCTCAAAGCTTCATGGAATTGGTCAACTAACTGTGCCACCACTTTGTGGAGGTGGTGAAAATGGGGCGAGGCCACTACTTCTATGGCAAGCTGGTTGTCACTTTGGTAAGGGATGGCAGTGTGTTTAGGAGCGAATCATATATGTAAAAGGTTTTGTCAAAATCAGAATTATAAAATTTGGCCTATTCTAATCAGCAAGGCTAAGAAAGTTCATTAGATTCCGTATTTGTGATACTTTTACCTGATTTATTAGCCTAAGCCAATAGGTCCCATAAATTTTGGTTCACAAGGATAGTGGAGTCTGAATTTGAGTGGGTGGCGGTAGGTGAATGGGTCGATGCTTGGATGCAAATGTTGATCCAAGCCTGACTTTGATAGGTTGGACTTAATTTGGGTGGGTGAATGTGGTCAGATGATTTGGTGGGACCAGATTTCCTATTCTGGCCCTTTAAGTGAGAATGTTGGGTAGGAGGGTCGACAAAATGCCTCATTCAGATTCCGCTGAAAAGGGTCCAGATGCTGCACCAGAAGAAGTGGCTTTGAGGCAGAATTTTTTTAAATGGTCAAACCCAAAACAGAATGGACAAATTTGGCGATCATTATAAACATGAGCCCAAAAGAAATGCTCTGGTGCCAGTGCAATATGAGCATAGGGGATTTTTGGGCTATGGCAGGGTGGTGTGGGATTATGGTGGCACTGGAGTGAGGTGCAGCAAGGAGCTCTGCACCAGAGGAGCATTGAAGATGAGATTGGGCCAATTGCCATAAAAGCCAAAAGCCCCACCATCAATTGTTCATACAAAAGTTGGGGTGGGAGTTGGGAAGGGAGGGACACATATGACACCACTAGTGTGTTGTCAGAAGGGAGGCGAGTACAAGTAGTTATATGGGAGTGTTTTTGTAAATTAGGGGAGTTGAAGCTGCTTTAGTGTCCTCCTCTGTTTAGAAGACAATGTTAAAATAGCCCTTAAAGGGCAGAAATTGATAAAGCCAGCTGACACAAATGCAGTAGTGGCAAGTTGATAATTGTTTTGTCAGTATCTGTGAATAAACACTCATAGTTGACATGTAGGCAAAATTGAATATTGAAATGGGGGAGGGTGAGAGGATGGGGATGAGAAGGGTTGATGTGCGCAAGGCAGAGAACCAAGTCCCGTGGGGGACAAATTGGCTGGAAGAGGAGGGGGCGGACTATTTGAGCCTATCTAAACAAGTTTCCTGGAGGGCGGAAAATGCTAGATGGTGGAACACCGCTGACCCACACTGAAGCATCAAGGGGCAGATCCAAGGACATCAACAGGAAAAATGGACGTGGCCAGATGGCGGTGGTAATATAAACTTTTTAAAATTTCTCTTGGAAAAATTGAATGGAAAGAAACTTCCTAAGAACTTCTACTTAAAATAGTATAAGTTTTGAGGAATTGCTAATTTTATAAAATAGATGTTAATTAGAATTTTTGGTACTAGCCATATCATTAATGAAGGATCATTAGATATCAAGGGCAATAAATTGAAGACTATATAGATTATGATGATCAGGAATATGCCAGAGCATCAAGTTGTTCACTTGTGTGCTGGCTCTCATCACTTTCGCTGAGCATCAACTTGCTCAATATGTTGAGGCAATGGACACCGCTGGCCTCATAAACGAAGGAAATCCACAATAGTACTCTTTTGCCCCATATCGCTGATGCTCTACCCCAATGCTGTCTGCCATGGTCCGCCAGCTAGAGTGGGTGCCTGACAAAAGTTTCCCAAAAACTTCCTCACCTTCTGATATGGCTTCTTAGGCTGTTAGCTGCGGTCCATATTAATTTTTTCATTTCTATTAATCCCTTTGCTTGGCACATTTGCAAATAAAGATGCGTGGTGGCTCCCCCTTTTTTAGTTGGGCACCATAGTGCAAATAATGATCAGGAATAAGATAAGTTAAGTGGCAAGCTCACCTAATCCTAACAGTGAATCACTTCAGATTCATTATTGATTAGTTAATTTATAATTTATGGTATTTCCTGTTGCTTCATATGATAATTTTAGACTTAATATAATATAGTTTAAAGATAACTATATATAAAGTATTTGAGGTGGGCCAACCTTGGGACAATCATACCACAAAGAGAATTTTTCTAGCCAGTACAGGTTTTGAACTTGTATTGAACAAAACCTGCACTAGGGTGGAAGCAGGAATTACCCTGCCAGGATAACCAACCTTGTTACATCATATATAGATAACTATTAAAATACTTGTAATGATATAATCAATAATTAACAACAAGTTCAGGCTTCATTTCTAGTGGGAAATACATCAGAAGTTTCTACTAAACTCAAATTTGACTAAATGACTTTTTCACATTCAAATTATTTTTACAAGCTTTTGGCAGACTTACCTTAATTTTAATCTAGAATTTGACTGGGAGGCAGCCTGAAGGCTGGCGCTTCCCTCTGGCTTCCATCACCTCCTGGAACAACCCCTAAGCTCTACATTGACTCCTTGGTAGTGAGAAGGACCAGAAGAAGTAATTCTGATAGTTTAGGCTGTGCCCCATTACTCATTCACTATAAGGGTAGGTTTTCCTTTCTTGTGGGGACAGAGGCCTTCTTAGGCCCCTTATTAGGTATTTAAGGGAACTCCTTCTGTCCAGGTATAGGGGTTAATAATTAGGACTTTCAGGTTTAATCCTTGTTCTGAATGTTAGATTTTGCTTAAAATCAATCTGAACTTGTCAACTAAGTTAATTACCATAGTTTGCCTTTTTCATATGCCTTTGGACCTATTCAGGATATTTCAAATATATTTCTCACCTGAGATACCCCAGATGTCACGTATGAGGCCACAAAAAGATTAGTAGATCATTCCTTGACCAGTGAAATGAGCAGAGTTCACTTCAAACTGGATGGGAAAGCAGCCTACCTATCAGGATTGAGATCCTGAACCATTTCTCATTTCTTCTGAACTGAGTGTACATTTTCCTATTTTTTCTTATTCAAATTTGATTCAATTCAATTTTGATTATTTTTTAATCCACTTTCACTTGATTCAATTTAATTTGAAATGAAACATTAGTTCAATTAATTCATTTTGATTCAATTTTAATTAATTTTTGTCATCATATACTTTTAGAAATATGCTTATTTCATAATTACATCGAGGGTCTTCCAATGCACCTTTGGGCTCATGTGGACTCTAAAACTGAAGTGCATTGTGCAATACCCTCAATGCATCAATTTATTACCATACATCCCTAATCAACTGAGGCATATAACTCAATTATTATAGTATAAAAAACCAGGCTTGCTAAGAGTAATCCTAAGCTAAGACAAAAGGATTTTAATACAACTTTTATTTATTTGAGGCAAGCTGACCAGGGGATGGACATTACTGATTTTAATTTTAATAAAACTTAATCCTGATTGTCTTTTATCTTAGATATGATTATTTGGAACCTAGTATTTTAATAAAGTTATTTTTATCAGTGTGCTGGTAAATATAGTGATGTCAAATGCTCAGGCCATTTGACACCTCCAAACCAGAACCTCTTATTATACTTCTTATTGAATAAATTGCCAAAGGGACAACCTTTCACCAAGCCATAAAACATTCCACCTATCATGTACCATTATGTACCCCTTTTCCTTCTAGTTTATAAAGTAGTGTACATGATTCTCATTCATTTCAGAAATCATTTAGGACGCTACTCTTTTCTTTATCACCTTGCACAAGTTTGCATGGTGGGATTACCAGTGACCAAAAACTTACTGGATTTAGTTTCAAGGCTTTTATAATCCATAACATAATGGAAGTCACCTCCAAACTGGTGACTTAAACTACCTGACACATATGTAGTTGGGTGAGCCCTTTTTATAGATTTGGGAAATCCAAGAAATTTGTCCACATGTTTGGAGTGATGTCATGCAAAACCTTTTTGTCCTGATGCTTCAGAGGATTTGGTTAATATAGATGTTGACGTCACCTAAGATTAACATGAAAATTGACCCCCTTATATACCTTTGTTGGACAAAAATAATTTGCAATTTGCTGATGATGAAATGGTGACTCAACCAATTTACCCTATAGGAAACAATCGAGGTTCAAGTGAGAACATTATTAAAGCTAGAAAGCAACCAGTTTTGAGTGTCAATGAAAATATTATATAAGGTGCATCAAAGGTGTGTCATTTCTCAAACCTGATGTCAACAAGCATATTACAAAATTTAGTATTAAAGTAATATTTTAAGGATATAAAACCACCATAAGCCAGTATTGGGGCAGATGAAAATGCCCTTGAACACCCAGGTTCAAGGGTAATTACCGCAAGAAGGAGCTTGCAGATACAGAAAATTAAACAAATTGACAAAGCTATTGAAAGAAGCAGTTAAACGGCGCCTCATTAGGGTATACTAAAACTTCCCCAATATTGATACCCAAATTTCTAATTTACTTTACAATATCCAATCATTTTCTATGTTGATTTAAACAGATGTATAGAAATATTTCAATTTTTACATTAATAAATATCCTTTCCACAAAATCTCAGTTTTATCCTTTTATTCTCACTTATAGTCAGTTAATTGAACTAGTTGCCAGTATTCAGTCTGGGATTAGCCATCAAGCATAATACAGTAACCAGTCTGAGATCTGCTCTTTTTGAATAAGAACATAATTAGAGCGGATACCATGGAGCTGAGCTGCTAAGGGAGAGGTTGGATTGGCTTCCGTTGAGTACTGAGGACCAACGTACAATGATCATCTCAAAAAATGTCAGCAAGAGATTTGCAAGGCGCAAACAGTATAATAAAGGCCAATGCTATAACAGGTAGCAGCAGAAAAGAATTTACTCTATGAGGATGATTCTATCTAAGAGAAGGCTGTCTGGCGCCTAATCTGTGCAGAGTAGACCCCCTTATCAGTGAATCAGCCTCACATGTCAAGTGAGCCAGTAAACTTCTGACTATGGTGCTCACTACAGGGGTGGCATCATAAGGCCCTATGAGGATCTTGTGAGTTCCTATTTGAAGTATGATGTTGAAGTGGATACAGAAGTATATAACGAAGAGGATTTTTCTGAGTTCCTGGTGAGGGAGGATAATACAATCTGTTTAAGACTTCATACCCTTGAAGTAGAGGCGCATAATCTATGGAAAGATTTTGAGCGTGTCAAGGAGACTGACAGAAGAGCCCAAAGTGCCTCTTTACCAATTGTGAGAGAACCATCCCCTATTATAAAACTTGAATCTACTCTTAAGAATCTAGAGGAGATAATCATATTCCAAAATTATACAATAGAGAAACAATCTGCAATTTGAATGAATATGGAGAGGGCTTGGAACAGCACAACAATATGCTGTTTGGTATGACAATAGTATAGACGAATTGAAGGAACAAATGCATACTGTACCAGAACCTATCTATACTCGACCATCACCCCAATTGGAGGCATCTATATGGGTCGCTCAACAGAATGTTCTACAACTGGTCATAACTGCTACCCAACTGAACATGTGCACGCCAACCCTATTGAAAAGATCCTAACATCAAATTGTACTTTAAAACCATATATACACACAGAGAAGTAAAATCTCTGGTTTCCTCCAGATGTATGAGAACAGCAAGGATGGTGCTAGAGATTGCCAAAAGGCTTGTACATGCAAGAGTGTATGAGCCATAAGGAATAAGGAATCCCTAGTACAAGACTACAACTTGAACTGTCTTGGACTAAAGTGAAGAGTATCCTACTTTTCGATTATGGTAGTGAACAAGACGTTCAAAATATGAAGCAAGAGTTCCTCTTTATAAGGTGAGCAAGAATGAGTCAGTCGCAAACTACGCCTCTTGATACTAACTCAAGGCGCAACAATTGTGGACTACAGGAACTATGGATGTACCTAATGCAAAAAGAATTCTGCTGAGTCTGTTGGAGATGCATCCCAACTTAAAGATGCACACGAATCTAGCAATTAAGAGAGCTACATCCCTAAAGGTGCTTAAGGAAGCTAAACTTGATGTAAAAGGGACAAATAAGACTGAATAAAAGGTCATGAGATCATCCCCTCAATGAGTTAGCAAGGTCATCTATTTCAATAATGATAAGGGTGACAAACAGAAGGATATATGTTCTAAACCACATGAGCGCTTGCTTTGTCAAGAGTTAACCTTCTAAGAGCTAAAAACCTAGCCACTTTTACTGATTGTCGTGATTCCAATATGAATGGATTATAATCTTGGGACAGTTAGGGCGGTTTGGGAAGAATATGCCAAAATGTTATCAGTTACAATTACTCAAGTGCCTTGAGATGAGGCGATATTGGGATATAACGGGTTTATTATTGGATTGCCTCGAAATAAGGCGATGTCAACATTTGACAATTACAAATTAAATCGCCTACAATAAGGGTGATAAAGAATTAAAGAATAAAAAGCCAAAACGAGGAGAATCGGTGGAACCAAATAGTCCAAGGTATGAGAATGATATCATCTGAAGCTGCTGTATATAAGTGAGATGGGCGATTAAGAGAAGTTAGTTGGTAATAGAATAGAGTGAGTAAGACAGCAAGGATCCGCTGTGTTGAATATATTAAATAATATAATATTATAGTGGGATCAAGTGCTCCATAAGTTATAATAAGTTTATTCTGTTGTTACCAAGGGCCACAATTGTCATACAAGTGGTCCTATTGCTCAGTGGGCTAAAACCTGTTCAAAACCCTCACGGCATATCTCACAAATTATGCTGAATTCCAACAGTGGTGCTCACTACAAGGGGCCCATTGATCATTTGTAAAATAATAAAACCTCAGTCACCTGCTATGTTGCATCCAGATTGCTTTGATAAGAGATCTGCACAACACAATGGGGCCATTGCATATGAGGAGTTGAAACTTGCATTGGACACTGTGCTCAAAGGATAAGACGAGCTTCTCCAGGAATTTTGTAGTGATAAGCTTCCATCAATTGATTACAAAATAAAATATTCATGGGTTCCTTCACAGATTTGAGTTTACAACTGAAGGAGCTTCAGACTGGCGAAGTGCGAAACTGTTGATTAGAGCCTTGGATGTCAGAAATGCTGATCAAGTCATTTGTTATCTTCCAGATAGTTCCGTTACATACTGTGAAGTCAAGGAGTTGGTGCTGCATTTGTCTAATGGAAATGCAAAGATGCTACAATGGAAAGCTGAGTTCTTGACCATTGGGTTTCAGTGAAATGAGACCTTCACCACATTCGCTGAGCAATTTATGGTGAAAGTCCATGTGTTGATTGGGGCAGGGATTTTATCTGAAGTTGATGTGTATATTGCAATGTCCTCAGAGGTGAAGCCATACCCAAGATTCGTAATGTCATGGCCCCATTGTTGGAGGACGATGTAATCTTGTTCAATTTGTAAGTTTCTTAGCTGTAACTTTCCCTCCACCCAATATCAAGCAGATTCACACTGTCATCGTGGACAACCCTAAACATGTGGGGAGAAGCAACCAGTTGATGCAGATTCTTCCAGGTTACTCACTGCAGTCCAACATCTGTCCCATAACTGCTGAGTGACAACTGACCAACTACCACTTGGCCCTAACTATGCCAATTGACAGCAGGCATTCTACCAATGTGGGTCTAGTTAAACCATTCATTTTCAGAATAACACTTCAAGTGGGCCAACCTATATTAAGAGCAGACGTGGCCCTATGGAGTATGTTGTTTTTTATTACAGTCGCACTGGGCGCATGGGACAATGGTGCCCCAATCTATGGATCCTTTACATACAACAGGATTATAGTTATCAGGGAAAAGTCAGAGCGGAGTAGAGACAGGACTCTATACTTCTGCTATCTCGAAGTTATATGTCCCACCTGAATCTATTGTATTGAAGGCAGCAGAAGCCTCCTAGTATGACGATACATTCCTCTACCAACCACCAGTTGGGGGAGTAAATGTGTTGATTCAAGCACAAGTCAAAGAAATGGCTGACACAGGGTTTCTGGAGCAACCAAAGCCTTACGCTTGACAAATGTTTGACCAAAATCTGTCAGACCAGCTAGAATCATTTGCAAATGCGTTGCCTTTTAGAGAAGTAGAGGTCGCCTTTCAAGTGGACGCTATTACAACAGGATACCCTAAAGTTGGTGCAGGTATTATAGGTTTCCTGGGAAAACGTGAACTTCTGAATGTACATGTAATAAATAGCCAGTATTCATCTTTCTCAGAGTGCACTTACTGTGATGTTGTGGTAGCTAAAGCCCGAGTATGAGATATAATTAATATGGGCGCCCCTGTTAACATTGTCTCCACTAAGTTGATGGCAAAGTTGTCTTTAAAACCTGAGTTAGACCACTGGATAGTGTATGGGACCGCTGGAATGGAAACCACGGTCTCTGAGGGTGCATATAGCGCTCTTCCTTTGCAGTTTGGATCTGTTGTTGTGGCTCTGGCGGTAGTATTACCAAATAGCAACTATGATCTGCTGATTAGGACTGCTTTTATGCGCCACTATGGGGATGTCGTTGACATTATGGAAGAGACCCTAGCCATCCTGGGACAACGAAACCCATCTATTTTACTTCCAGCGGAGTTGCAGATGACCTAATTCGCTCTAGTATAATTAATCTCGCCTATAGCAATGGTGTGATTCCTGTAAGATATCAGCGGATGAAGCAGAAGGCCCAAACGCTCCCAAACCAGATTTACAAGTACAAAAGGATTTGCTATGCAATGCGAACGCTTTGACTATTTCTTCTGGGCATCAGGTCATAATTAGGACAGAGCTTGAAATTGATATACCAAGAGGCCTGTACAGAGAGGTTGTGGGGCCCTATCAGCAATCGCAGCTGAAACCCATGTGGCTCCTGGGTTACTGTTTTCAGGGCAAGGAGAAGTGAAAATGTTGGTAGTGAATCTGCAGAAAGAGGTGATGAAAGTTCAGCGGCACCAAGTGGTGGCTTACCTGCACCTGACCCCTATCAATGAGGTCCATCAGATACAGAACTTTGGTTTTTAGGAAGATCTCAGCTTGCCTTTCAAAACCCCTTTCAGCATAGTGACTGTGGTTCCTTGGGAGATGCTAAATGGTCTAACGAAGGATCAAAAGGATAAGGTGATGAATCTATTTGAGAAGTATCACAGCATTTTTGCAACTGATGATCACAACTTGGGTTGCTCTAATGGGACTGTGTATTGGGTGGACACTGGAGACCACCCCCTATCAGGTCATAGCCTATCCATCACTCAAAGGCAGCGGAAGCAGTTGTATCTGCAGAAATAGATGCATTTGTGGAACAAGGAATGTTGGAGCCATCAAAGAGTCCCTGGGCATCCATGGTGCTAATTGTAAAAAGAAAGATGGCTCCATTTGAGTAGTAATCAATTATTGGAAGTTTAATAACATTAAAAAAGATTCATACCTGCTTCCATGAATTGATAATGCTTTAGATTGGTTAGGTGGGGCCAGGTATTTCTCTGCTATGGACTTGATACTGGGGTTCTGGAAGATTGAGTTTCCAGTGGCAGAACAAGAAAATCGCGCTATAATCACCTCAAAAAGGTTGTTCGAGCCTAAATGTATGCCACAGGGTTTGTGCAATGCTCCTGCTACGTTCCATTGGGCTATGGACACAATTTTGGGTGACTTAAAGCTGGCTTGCATTCTTGTCTACCTTGACAATATCAATGTGTTTTCATGGACATTCACGGAGCATCTTGGACACCCTGGAGCAAGTGTTCTGCCGTCGTGCTGATTCTAATATTAAGATAAGCCCCAAAAGTGCCACTTTTTTAAGTAACAATTGGAATACCTCAGCTTTGTGGTAGACTCCAAAGGGCTTAGTTATCAGCCAGCCAAGGTGAGAGCCATCAGCAAGATGACTCAGCCAAGCAATAAGAGAGATATCCAGGTGTTCTTGGGAATGGTCAGTTACTACCAGTGGTTCATTCCAAACTTCAGCTGTATTGGGGCTCCACTCTTTGAGCTACTTAAGAAAAACGCTGCCTTCAACTGTATGGATTGATTCCAAACTACTTTTGATGTGTTATGAACCGCGTTGGCTAGCGCGCCTGTTTTGCAATACCCCAATTTCAAAAAGGAGTTTATCATGCAAAAGGACGATTCACTATCCGCTGTAGGGGCTTTGTAATCCCAAAAAGACGATGACAGTGTAGAGCACCCAATTGCATATTGTAGCCACAGTTTAACCGGTCATGAACAGAATTACGCCGTGACTGAGTGGGAGTGTTTAGCAGTAATCTATGCATATAAATAATTATGAATCTACCTCCATGGAGAGAAATTCAAAGTAGTAACAGATTATGCTTCCTTGCACTGGTTACAGAATCTGTGGGAATCTGAAGGGTGGCTCACGCAATGGGCTTTGAAGTTCCAAGTGTATGGTTTTAAAATCATGCATTGGCCAGGGGCGAAGCATCAGAATGCGGACTGTCTTTCTCAATTACCCATGGTCGCCATTACAGCAGATGTGGCGGACATAATGTATGAAAAGATGATTGTTGGAAAATATCACGGTGAGCTGGTGGCCGTGATCAAAGTGTTAGATGGTCTTAGGCAGAATACCTTCTTGTGCAATGGGGTATTATATAAGCATATTAGGGAATCAACGCTGAGTTTCCCAAAAACCTGTGCCAGGCCTGTGATAATTATGGATGCTTATAGAGTGGTAGGTCATGAAGGGTTGAAAAAGACGTTGGAGTCCTTACAACCCCACTACTATTGGGAGAGTATGCACTATGATGTGCTTGAGATGGTTATTTGCCATCAGTTCTGAGTGGAGAAACAATTCCACCAAAAGTCCACCTACCAGCCAGTCAAGCCTCAGTTTGCATGGCATACTGTTTTGTTAGATGTGGTGAGGCCTCTGTCAACTGGCGTGAACCGCTCCAAATATAATAGTAGCCATTGATCATTTAATAAGATGGGTAGAAGCAAGGGCTATCAAGGATTTGGGGGCTGTCACTACCGCCAAGTTCATCCTGGAGTGTGTCATACAGCGTCATGGTTGTCCACAATTTATCCTAATGGACAACAGGACCAATTTCACATCACATATATTGGCCAAGTTGAATGAGCTCATGGCAATTCGCTTGGTCTTAACTACCCCCTACCATCCTGAATATAACGGTATGGTGGAACAGGTTAATGAGACTTTGGTAAAGATTCTACGCAAGCTTGTAAATGAGCGGCCATCTGACTGAAATACCCTTCTATCCACCACTGTCTTTTCATATAATATCAGCTACCACTCAGCAACCAGTAAAAGTCCATTCCAATTGCTTTATGGACGACATCCAGCGCTACCTGCATTGCTTTACTCCTGTGTAGAGGATACCGGCGGAGTCAAGCCCCAAAGCTATATGTCTATCTTAACAAACAAACTGATTAAGCTCTAAACTGAGGCAAATTCCACTAGTCTTGCCAAGAAGATTTGTGATCATGCGGCTGATCAATATAGATGCATCAGTCTTCCACAGTTTGGGGTAGGGTAATTGGTCCTGTTTCATGACCAACATGTGTTTGGAGGAAAGAACAAGTTCACCAGTATATGGAGTGGACCATTTGAGATCATTGAAAAAACTGGGGCTGATGCCTACACCATTAAGGAATCCGCAGGGGGTCAAATTATTAACCAGGTACATGTGAAGTTCCTCTGACCATACAAACAATAGGAGCCTTATTGTCCAGTAAGGAAGGGGTAGTATCGCAATTCCAATATGACTGGATGATAAACTTGGGACAGTTAGGGCATTTTGGGAAGAATCTGCCGAAATGTTATCAGTTACAATTATTCAAGTGCCTGAGATGAGGCGATATTGGGATATAACAGGTTTATTATTGGATTGCCTCGAAATAAGGCGATGTCAACATTTGACAAATACAAATTAAAATCGCCTACAATTAGGGTGATAAAGAATTAAAGAATAACAAGCCAAAACGAGGAGAATTGGTGGAACAAAATAGTCCAAGCTATGAGAATGATATAATCTGAAGCCGCTGTATATAAGTGAGATAGGCGATTAAGAGAAGTTAGTGGTTAATAGGATAGAGTGAGTAAGACAGCAAGTATCCGCTGTGTTGATTATATTAAATAAAATATTATAGTGGGAGCAAGTGCTCCATAAGTATTATATTAAGTTTATTTTTGATACCAAGGGCCACAATCATCATACAAGTGATCCTATTGCTCAGTGAGCTAAAACTTGTGCAAAACCCTCACGGCGTATCTCACAGATTCTGCTGAATTCCAACACTGATCTTGTCCTTTAATTTTCATGGAAAAGAAGGAAGAACCCCCAAAGAGATATCCCAACGCTGTAAACTAAATGGATCTTCACTTTGAGGGTGAAGATGACCATGAAGATTACTATATAACTAGTTCAGGATACCATGTTGTTATAAAATTGGTATTTCCGTTGATATATGCCTTAAACAAAATTGCGCAGGATTTGACCCACTGAGCAATAGGAACAATGATATGAGGATCGTTGCCCTTTTAACAACAGAAGTAAACTTTTATTAATGTTATGGAGCACTTGCCCCTTTATACTCCTTTAATTAGTATAATAAATGTAGCGGCTCTTCCCTGTTTCGCCCTCTCTCTAAATTATAAACAACTTTCCTCATTGATCATCTCATCCTGCTTGTATTATAGCAACTTTGGATGGTACCGCTTTCATAGCTTAGTAATTCACTTCGCCATATCTCATTGGTTCCTTCAATTCTGCATTTGTTAATTCACGATTTCCCAATACAGCTGATTTCCCAATAGCACATTATCGCCTCATTTAGAAGCACTTTAATTAATCATACTCATAACTGTTCAGTGGATTCCATTTATTCCACTATATCGACTCAGGGCTTATTTTTTTTAGTACTAGATGGCCGACTCAGGGCTTATCATCCAGTCATATTGGAATTGTGACATATGTGTTAAGGGCACCTAGCCTTTGGCTGTGCCTGCTATATTAAGAGTCCACAGCACTGATGACCTAAAAAAGAATGATACCTACCTGGCACAAGCGAATTAGCCTAAATGAGTCATTTATTCAGTTGAGTAAGGAGAGCATCTAGTTGTGGCTACATTTAAAAACTCGAAACCAGATACAGAGGATAATTTCAAAGCTATCATAAGCACTGACACTCTCAGACAGTTTAAATAATCTGCTACAAATGTATTGACCACTAGAAACCCTTTCAACAATAGTGTAACAAAAATAGAAGTGATTATCCAGAACGTGTGCATCTTGGCAATACTGGACGCTAAGGCTACAGTCAATATCATTTCATCTAAGCTTATGAAGAAGCTGAAATTCATGCGCAATGTCAATTATAAAGTGAAGTACCACACAGAACCAGATGTTACCCAAGCCTTAAAATATCTATTCAGCGTTACCCTTACACTTTAGGCTCATGGTTCTAATAGCACTGGCAGTGGTTTTAAACAATGACCACTATGTTTTCTTGATAAGGACGCAGTTTCTCTTGAAACTTGGAGCAAATATTGATTTCACATCCAAAATTGTGAGCATCTTCATTTAAAAACTTATGCTAGTAGTTAAGGACAAAGATGTCCAACCACAGAAACAATGGACATGCATGTTGTAAATTAATTCTCTATCTACCACATCCACTATACCCTGAATGATAAGGGTGCTGTAAGCTTTTGAGCTGCTCCCTTAAGCTCTCAAGTTTACTGCACAAGTTCTGGTTTGGGCGTCAAACCAGATTATTAATATATGAAATTTAGTTGAAATTATTATGGCAACTATTGTCCTACTTGAGTTCTCACACAACTCAACTGTCACTTGTCCTCCATGTTAGATTGATGTTAACGCTCTGCCTTTTGTCACTAGAAGGTACCCTGATAGCTCTTAAAAACAACAAGTTTATTCCTTCAATTATTCTCCCAGAGATTCAAAAAACTTCACAAGTAATATTTTTAACTAAAGATATCCAATCCTTCGCTCTTATCCAAAAAGTTAAACTATATAAAATGTATAACTGTTAGAGTATTTAAGTCTTTAATTTCTGCTTTATTTTGCTTAAGTCAAGGGAAATTTTATGGAATCCAGCATTAACTATTAGGTTGGCACCTCCATGTGATGATGGCCACTGTTGCTGGAAGATTAACCTTCTAAGTTGCAACCTACATGGGTTTTTCCTTCTCCGTCAGGTTTTGCCATCTACTATAATTACAGCATCAGTGAATTAACTAATTTGATTAACTCATGAGTTGCTACCAGAAGCGTTGTCAATGCTTCAGCAAATAATAAAATCCCTGAGTCAATTGGTAACAAAAACAGCTAATATAATTAAATTGCCAATAATTAGATTGACAATTGAGCCATATAGTAAAGATATATTGTCAGGGATCATCCATGATTATCCGTTAGTACTCTGGCAGATTAAATCCCGATGGAATCAAATCCTGGAAAATTAGCTTATATTCTGTTAGGACTAACTTCCAACAATAATTATCATCTTCTTTCTGATAACTCATTCGTTAAGGTAAATCATCTAGTAGAAAAAGCAGATTTGTCATCGTCTGATTGAGCCGGATGATATTGCATAAAAACCCAACACATCACCCACTTGACTAGATTATCCAGTAAAAATAAGTGTTTTAGAGGGGATGCTGACTTGAGCCATGGTCACAACTTGACCATCAAAAGTAAACTTTGATTTTAGTGGAGCTCAGTCAGGTCTGCACTTAAAGCTACTCATGCCATACTTAACTACGCGGCCTCTCTTCTTCATTTCCTACTTGCTGCCACCTCCTCAGTGTTTTTTTCCCAAGGCATCATTCTTCACCAGTACTATTTTGTTTGTTCTTGATAACAATATGAACTGTTCCACCGGTTTTACCCCAGTACAGGTTTCCATGAATCCTCATCATCCAAAGGATACTCTTGGCCACTTTTACAAAATCCTTGCTCATTCTAGCGCCTTGGGCCTCTTCATTTTGGATCCAGTTTAAACTTGAACTGGGTTTGCCAAACAAACGCGGTCATTTCTTATTATGCTGTAACTCATTACTGCATCATTGTTTTTTATCCCCCTTCTCCCTGATAGACAAAAAAAAGGTAGGATCACCGCCAGATCCTCTTAATTGTGGCAACAAATTAAAAAGCGATATATTATTATAAATATATATTGCAACACTGTGGGGTGATAGTATGCGTGAACTAAAATATTAGATTCACTTATAAATTTTTTTTCTAGATGGCTGTGTACTAGCCATTACCTTCTAATGGCACAAAGAAGTGCGCACAATAGCCAGTGTGTATGCAACAAGCTGTGCAATGGACCAACTAGAGTTTTTAACAGCTCTAATATAACTCCATCTTCCAGCAAACACTTTTGTCATGGAAGACATGAACTGCTGGATTAACCCAGATACTGACATATGGCCACACATAACGGAGGCATCACAAGGGCAAGTGGAACTTCGCATGCTAAAGGCTACCCTGGGACTGAATGATTCACTACCTAAATGGTCACCCTTCCTACAGAACATGACACTCCCATATGTGCACAATGGTGTACTTATCTCTATTCCATGGATAAACCTGATACTCACACCATCAATTTTCTGACACCAAATTATAAATTTAAGACTACAAAAATCGAATTCTCTGACCATTGGCTAGTTTTGGTGTCCTACACACCAGCGGAAACAACTATCAAGCACCCAGGTGGTGCAGAATATGCCCAGAGAATTTAGCCAACTCAGAATTTCAATCCTGGATGGAGGAAATATCCTTAACACGGGATTTTTAAACACCTTTCTGTTCAGACCCATTAACCACCTGGGAAAATTTCAAAAAATCAACAACACAATAGATTAGACACACAGCATTAAGAAGATTCAGGGCAGCTTCAGCCATTATAAACACACCATGGCAGAAATCAATCACCTGGAAAATAAAGTCCCATGCACTGTATATAGTCCAGGATGGGGATGCAAATGGGCAGAGGTCTCTGCTTGGCTAAAAACCCTGATACGCAAACAACAACACCAAGTTGGGGTTTAATATAGAGAAAAAACCTAAAAGATGGAGAAACTTGCTTGAGATATTTTTTCCATAGATTTCACACCCAAAAAAAATATGATAGCCTGCACACAGGTCTGATGACTAGACAAATCCACAGTGGAAACACCTAAATAAGACATGACCAAAGTACCCAGATTTTATACAAATTTTTATAAATCTGAAACTGTTAAACAGGCAACAAGCTGAAAAATTCCTTGAAAACACATATCAACACTGTGGCTCAAAACAACAATTTAATTAACCTAATATTCATAAGGAATTACTCCTGTCTGACACCTTGGAATTTGGCTAGAATCAGGGGGATATGCTAACGAGACAATGGAAAGTAACCTGTTACAATGGGTATTCAAACGCGTCGCCTCCCTCAAGGGAAGAACCCCAGGATTAACAGGGCGAGTTATAGTTGCTAACTCGTTCATCACCCCAATACTATGGTACCCAGCCCACGCGATCGCCTTCTCACCTAACTTTATAACTTCAATCCGCGCGCTTATCCAGGGCTGGCTGTGGCCCAGCTCTCACCCTCCTATACAGATGGAAACACTATTTGGCCCACGCTCAAGCGGAGGCATGAGACTAATAGATTTTGAGAGCCACGCCAATCACATCCTAGGTACCTGGATAAAGGAAGTCCTTGCTCCAGAACTCCCGCAACAACATTGGTCCAGAGCAGTAAGGACTAACTTTGCACAAGCGCTCAAATTAACCAACCCACATAGCCTACCCAGACTACTTACATACCTTGCCAAACACCCTACTGCAATGGGTCCGCATGGAACCTCCCCTCATTTCAAACATATCCTCCAAACTATCCGCTGTATGGGATGGACCATAGAGAACATGGGTACTATACAGGGAAGGGGACGACCCAGCCTCAATTCAAATTAAGAAACCCAGAAAACCACCCCCAGAGAGATATACTTGCAACAACCCCAAACATAGCTAGGAGAGAATACCTAGATATGTTGGACATTCCCTATGATTTAACCACACAGAAGGCAGTGAAGAAAGTGACTCACCACCCACTCCTACAGCTGAGTATAAGAGCAAACGCCTGGCGCTGTCTGAGAAGGACCTATAGGATGGTGGAACGCTCCGACTCCCTCCATAAAACATGTGCAGTATGTGGAGGGGAGGGATCTCTAAATCAACGCCTAGAAACATGCCCTAAACCAAAGCTATATGGCAGGTAGTCGCACGCCTGCTTAAGATAAAAATGAACAGGAATTCTCGATATCAAAGAGCATCTTTGCACTCCAGATTGAGTCACCAATCCCATCTACTCTCCGCTCCCTAATAATACCCATAGCAATGTGGACAATCCACACAATTGCATTAGATGCGTTCAAGGGCATGGTCCCAACCATTCATGGGGTTATTAACAGATTCCATGTCCACTTACTGGAGCACTTCCAAGCCTGGCTCTATTGATACAAGAGACCAAGGAAAAAAGCGCTCATAGAATCATGGTTCCCACTCTGGTTCCTCCACACAGACCCTTTCCTTCACACCTGCTCCATAGCAGGGGAGACCCCCTCAGATTAGCGCACCAACCCCCATACCTGGCAGTCTTGCTGGCAACAGGGGTAACTTGAGTACCCTGGGGTGCCCAAATTTATATTTGTCGGTTATTTCCTTAGTTTTACATATATTCAGTAATGTCCATCCTCTGGTTGGCTTACCTCGGTTAAATAAAAAAATACACTAGGAATTATTGAAAATAGTATACGGTGCATCAAGAGGGAAATGCCCTGGACCTGATGGGATTCTCTATGAATTCTATATAAAATATTTTACTAACATATCTAATATTCTTTTAGCTTCCATGAACAAGTGCATTATGGATACAAGCCTTCTACCTGGAGGCAAAGAAGCATACATTGTCACTCTATTCTAAATAGAAAATAGACTAAACCTATCCAAATTGCATCCAATCTTCATAACCAATACTGACACAAAAATCTTCACAAAAATTATGGCCAAACGGATAGGGGAAATTGCAACTGATGTGATATCCCCATCGCAATATGGATTTGTCCCAAGAAGATCCATATGGGACAATATTCCACAGTTGCAAATGTCTGCCAATGTAAAGCCTCTGGTGTCTTGTCTTTTTAGATCAACAGAAGGCATATGACAGGGTGAACTGGACCTATCTCAGAGCCTGCCTTTAAAAAATCATACTCCCAAATATGTTCCTAAACTGGGTGATGTTGTTCACAGAGTCAGCCACCATGGCTGCGCGTGGAGCAGGTTTCTTTACTAACCCAGTTTTTCCACAGAGAGGACTCAAAAATGGAGCCCTTTAAGACCTCTACTATACAATTTTAGTCTGGATCCCCTAATCTGAAACACAAACACACTTCTCAGTGGAATATATGTTAAGGGCCAACCATCAATTAAAATGATGGCCTTTGCTGATGACTGCGTGATGGTATATTCAATAACCAGATGCTTGCAGAATTTAGAATATAATACAAGAATATTCAGCCATAAGCAACGCATCACTTAATACTGAAAAAGAGAAATTATACTTCTGGGGAAATATTAGACCCATTGGATGCCATCTACCATGGGTCAACAAACCAATACAACATCAAGACTCCTCATTAGACATAGGTGGAGAAGGTCAGCAATTGCCCCACTGAAACTTCCCTTCACCATCAAGCTGGCAGCTGGACCTGTCCATCATTTGAGGATATATTTAGAGGCAGGAGGTTAAGCCAACTCCACGATGGAAAATCAACTCCTAGATAAAATAACAAGACGCATTGCATCCTTATAGGGACATCAAACAGGTCTAACAAGAAGGGTCATGATAGCCAACTTCATGATACTATCAATCATATGGTTTACGGCCCATGCAATATCTTTCTCGCCAGACTTTTTTTACACAATCTACTTCTTAATACAGGGATGGCTTTAGATAAACCACAATTCCCCTGTACGCCTTGAAACCCTATTTGGCTCTAGGAGGAACGAAGGTATGGGGCAAACAAATTATGTAGAGAAAGCGACCCATATACTAGGATCCTGGATAGCTCAGGTGACTACTCAGATCTTCCAGATATACATTGGGCCAGAACAGCAAGATATAACTTCACAAGAGCACTCCAATTAAGAAACCCAGTCACCAAAACACATTAATCAAATATCTGGCGTCTCGTCCCACAGCTGCAGGACCACATTGCACTCCTGTACACTTTAAACAAATACTTCTACCCATGAGAAGAGCAGAGTGGAAGATTCATATATGTGATCATACCAGTCACATAGGACGCCCAAGGCTCACTCACAGACAGAAAATTAATGGCCAAACAGTCACAGACAACATAATATGCAGAAACCCGAGTACCATAGCCAGAATTTATTACATGTATCATATGGATACAACATACAACCTGGAGACCCAAAGAAGAGTTTGGAGATACATACATCACTCACTACTTCAACTCAGGATAAGAGCACATGTGTGGAGATGCACGAGCAGAGATATCGCACATCAGGACTTCAAATGCTGCCCATTCCTCATGCACAATATGTGGCCAATATGGAAGCCTAGCACATCGTTTAGAACAATGTCCAACATCAGTAGCTATATGGAAAGAGGTCATGCGCCTATTACGCCAAGTCAGTGGACAATCATTCAGTCTGGATAGGAACATGTTCTCTTTAAACATGGAGTCACCTATTAATCTATCCTTATGGGCGTTAATAGTAGCAATAGCACTATGGATAATCCATACTATAGTACTGGAATCGTTTACAGGAGCAACACCCACACTCCAAGAAGCCATCAATTGTTTTCAATATCATATATTGGAGCTTTTCCAAGCACAGTTGATTGTAAACATGACCCCACATAACAGAAGACAATCAATAATGGTTAGCCATATGGTTCCTAAAGATTGATTCTTTCCTTCACTCATGCTGCATCCAAGGATAAGTCATCATAAACCCACCTACCGTCCTAAACTTGGTGGTCTTGGAGACAGCTAGAGGGGCTTCAAACCCTCTGGGGTGTCTTTAATTTTCACAGTTAATTTTTTCATCCTCGCTATATCAGAAGTGTACGTCCCCTGGTTGACCTTCCCCAAATAAATAAATATAAATATGTTTTTTTTGATTTTTATTTTATCTTTAATATAATCATAACTTTAGCTTTATAAATTTATTTCTTATAAATATGTTTTTATGTTTTATTCTTTTTTATTTTGTATAATTTATTATTATTTAATTCCAATACTTTATGTACTTATTACAGACCCTATTCACTATATGACCATCCTTGATACATTATGGCGTATAGGTATTTGTCGCTGACTTAGCAATAATATCAAATGGACCTGGCCATAGGGCGTCCAATTTGTTTCTACATCCAAACACATGGTATTGCAATAGGCTACCCTATTGCCCACATGGCACTCTTACAGCACGGGTCAATCCTGATTGTCCTGTTCTTTACTTTAAATTTTCTTTTAACGTCATATTGGATGAGTGTGATTGCAGTTTGTCATAATATTTGCCAATCAGGTTAATTTTTCTTGGCACTCATTCCCAAAGCTAGTTCCATGGAAGAATACAAAATCTGCAGTAGTGAGGCCCTTCATCCATATAAGAGTTTGAGCAGTGATTTCCCAGTTGCCATATGATAACTGATATTAAACGCAAAGGTAACTGAACTCAGATAGGATCCTCAGGAGTAAGTTTTCATTACCATTTTTTACAGCATTACGGATAGAGTTTCATTGACTCTTTCTACCATTCCATTCAACTACAGGCGGTAGGGAAAGAAAACACTCCACAGATACCCATTAGTTTGTTCAACCTTGGGATCATGTGGGACATAAAGTTGGTTCTTTTCTCACTGAGTAATATTTTCAGACATCCATATCAGTATACTACTTGGTTCAGTATGAATCTCGCCATTCTTATAGCATCTACTCTGCTCAGTGCCTATGTCTTGAACTATCTAGTTGGATGGTCTATCAAAACTATTATATACTTTATTCTACAGTACTGACAATCTAGGATCCCATAATATCTATTGACACCATTTGCCAAGAGCACACAGGGCGTACTAGCCAATATCCCATCACATTCTTATGTGACTTGTGGAGTTGACATTTCTTGAAACAGGCTTGATAGTCCACGACATCATAATTGATTGATTCCAGTAATACAGGAAAATATGACCCATGGCTTTTCTAAGGCCACCATGCACCAATGAATTTGTGTGCAGCTTTAATGATTTCTGCTCATTCCAAAGGTTTAGGAGATAAACCATTTTTCATCATTAATTTGTATAACTGTCTGTTCTTCAAATTTGGTTTTTTACATTACTTTCTTCAGCACACCATGAATCTCTTAGGGCTCATCCCCAACATTTTCCTTGATCATCCATTTAAATAATTTATCTTCTTGCTGGTATACAACTTGAACGTCATATAATATTGATAATTCATCAGCATACTAATGTGCTTCTCCTGCTCAGAGTATAATTTTAAAGTTACAGGCTTGTAGTTTCAGAGCCTATCATGACAGTCATCCCTCTGGTTTCTTAAGATTATGTAACCAGCGTAGAGATGAGTGGTCATTCACAACCTTAAAGCTTGTACCATGTATATACACTCAAAATTGTTTGCAGGCATTTATCAATATGAGGCACTTGCAATATGTAAAGATTTAGTTCCTTTCTGCTGGCGTCAATGTACTGCTCACATATGCCATTGGATGCTCTTCCCTGTTGTCATCTACTTGACCTAATTCGGCGCCAATTGCTGTTAATTAGGCATAAGTCTGAATATTAAATCCCTGATTGAAAGTTGGGTACTTCAGAACATAAGCATCAGTTATTTTCGTAGCTCATTAAATGATTTTTGGGCCTCCTCATTTCACACAGATCAATTTTTTTGATCCTTTAGCAGATGAAATATTGGACTGGTGATCCCAGTGAAATCTTTGATAAATAGGTGATAGTAGCTGACCATTCCAAGAAAAACTTGTATGTCCCAAATGCTCTTCAGAAGTGATATCCGCTCAATGCTGTTATCTTCTGTGATGCAGTTGTAATCACTAGAGTAAACAAAATTCAAATATTTAAGCTCTTTACTTAAAGAAATGGCATTTCTTGGCTTGTATTTAGATTCGCCACTGTGTGTCGTTTAGACAATTCCTCCAGGTGATCAAGGTGGTTGAACATCCTGCCAAATATATTGGTATCGTCCAAGTACAACAAAACTCAGAATAAATTTAGGTCACCCTGGATAGAATCCATTGCCCACTGATATGTTGCTGGTGCATTGCACAATCCCTGGGGAATTATCGTTGGCTAATATAATCCTTGAGCGTTTATTATCACATATTTCTCTTGATCTTCCTTTAGAAAATCTATCTGCTAATATCCCAAGGCCAAATACACTACTCAAAATATACTTATCACCTAGGCAATCAATCATGTCATCAAATCTCAGAAGTTGATAGGAATCCCGTTTTGTGATTTTATTCAACAGGCGGTAATTGATCACCTCATGTTTTTATCTGTCATTTTTATTTTACAATAATGATTGGACTTACCCATGAACTCAACATTGGAAAAAGGAGCCAATGATCATCTAATTTCAAAAAACTCACTGACTACTGCTTCAGCAGCCTTGGATTGGAAGACAGGTCACACTCATATTGACGAATTTCACCAGTCTTGACCTTAGGATCACATTTTTAGCATATCCAAGGTTATGATCATCCTGGGAAAATATCGCCTGAAAATTTTATAAACAGTTGTAGCACTTACACCTGTTGTCATTCTGATAACTCAGCAATTTCCCATAATGGACCAGAACATTAACTCTTTCAGCAGCATCCGCCAATAATCCCATCTCTATTAACATCTCAAAGTAATGAATTTACTGAGTTCTGCCATCTGGATTAGATTCACAAAATGAGATGACTATTTTTTCTACTTACATTGGAGTTTCACCCAGATTGGCCAGTTGCAATCATATCTCGCTGTGGACTGGCATTATAATCCCTAGCACTACTCATAGCTCCAGCCCAATATATTTATGTGGCAATGGCTTCTTTATATAATTGTTCTGGGATTTCCAATGTTAATCCATAATGACTACAATTTTCATTACCGGTGAAATGGTATTCATTGGATTCATCCTCAATGGTCTTTCACGGTATTAAGAATCTCCTTCATCATGTCCCTGCTTTTTTGTCCAACCAACTTTTACTGGATGGAAATTATGCCATCATTGTAAATTATATTTAATTATCTTTCTTCATCAGCTGAGTTTCTCCTTTGCACTGATATACCAAAGTCAGGTGTAACCCCAAAATCGTCAGGGTATTCTCCCCAAAATCACACTTAATACCATACTTTCTCAGAATTCCGTCCAAATGACTAAGTTCTAATCTTATTTTTGCCATCACTATGGCGGGAGCTGATTCCAACAGCAATACAAATTAAAGAGGTAGTGCACTGTATGCTCTGCAAACTATTGTGGTATTTGGTTTTGAAGTTCCATATTCTTTCAAGTGCTCTATATCCAGCAAAATCTTCATTTGCTTCATCAAATTGGCTGAATTGATATTAATGGGCACAACACTGTCGATTATTGTCCATACTCTTACTAAAATGACTATATTATTGGCATACTTACACTCAGAGTACTATAATAAGGCGTTTATTGGATGTGTCACGGCAAATATTTGCCAAATACAAGTAGAATAAATTTGTGAAGTTAATTCAGAAAAATGATTCCTTGATCACTCTAACAGGGAGAGAAACGTTCACTTTGTCAAGTCTTGTCTTGAGCAGTTTTTCCATGCTTTCATTGGTCCTAATCTTTTCTGCCAACTGATGAGCATTTGGCTGACTAACTTCTTTTAAGATTTTGGGGTCTATTTCCTTGCCTTTGCTCAGGTACTTGCATCAACATACAAATTAACCACCTGGTAGAGAGGATCAGGCGTTTTTTCATCCACAAATAAATCATAAATATCAACGTTATCATTAAGTATGTCATGTGGAATAGGGTTAGTTGCAGTGCTATATTTTGTTCTGTATCTAGACTGTAGGTCCTTTTTCTGAATCTTAACCATTTCATTCGCTTTGGCCTATACCAGATAAACTTGTTCTCTAGGCTTCTTTTCCCAAAATTAAGCGACTATGTGCCCAAGTTTACCACATTAATTGCAGCAGATCAGAGTCTTGTACTCTCATTTCTGTCCTTCAGAATTATTTTCCATTATGATTTAATTCTACTATACTTTGTTAATCTCAGAGAATTTCATGGTATTCTGAGCTTTGGTCTGAATACCTAAAAAGCTCGATTGGGTGCTTCAAAAGGTGCTTAACATCTTGATATGATCTACTATTTGTGATATAGAAGAACTTTTCATAAGTACCATTGCCATAGTGCGATGAAAATCTCAGTAGGGCCAAAGTGCCACTTTCATTGCCATGTGCACATCGAGATTGGATAACATTTTCGTGATGGTTTAGGATTTGAAATTTCTGGCAAAATCGTTTAATAAAAGCTGCCAATGTTTTTCCCTTTCTGAACAATTTTCTTAAACTACTGTTTATGGTTGGCCATCTGTGCAGGAAACTAAGCTCAGTCATTTTTGGCTTTTTGGTTTTGATGTACATTGAATATCCCTGTTTAGATGGGGCAACACAAGATTTTGCCAGTCAGTGTCCAAGATTTTCATTACAGTTACTAATTTCTGTCAGTCCTTGTCCAAACACTGTCATTTCAGATAAGTGGTAAAATGCTGGAGCGTTTTTTAGCACTAAGTGGTCTCACCTAATATGTGAAACACTGATCTTTATTTAATTACGCCTGAGCTCATAAGAGCTTGAGGTGAAGGCAGGGGTAAGAGGAGGTGTTGAGAAAAGGTGGGGGAAGTTTTTCCAGAGCCAGGTGTCCGCTCAAACTGACCTATTGGCCTATAGTGAAATGGTATATACTTTTCAGACAATCTTAAATATATCTGAAAGTAGATTATCATATGGGACAGCGTTTACATAGTAGAGTCAAAAGTCGCGCGAAGATATGCATTATGGATAATTCATATCACTACGCCAAATGCCAAGACCCTCAATGATTGGGAGCAATTGGGGAGTGAGAGTGAACATGAAGTCTTGAATATGTGCACTACCCAGGGCTCTGCTTTCAGGAGTTCACGGACCTTGCTCCAGAAAGGGACTATGAGGAGGCAAGTAAAGAAGCAATGGATGTGGGTATCTATCAGCTCTGCACATCGCAGGCAGCTCTTGTGCTGGAAAGTGGGACTGTTTGATCCCCTGTCCTGTATGAGCAGTGGTGAACTTATCACAGTGTATTTGGCAATTTTTCTGAAAGAACAAGGTATGTAATGTCCTTCCAAAGCGCCTTGAGATTCCATTCCACAGTGGGGGGTAGGAGTTCAAGGAGACGAGGCCACATTTGGGGTCTATTCAAGGGTAGAGGCAGGAGATAACAATCCTCCCATTGTGGACTAGGGTGTGATGCCAAGGGCTGATCCCAGGGCCCCTCTTTTTTATATGGAAAAGGCGTGGTACACCCATACTCCTACTCTCTTAAGCGCAAGAAAAACTTAGTTCTAGTAAAAACTTGATGAGGGTTTGATGCGGTGGCCTAAAAGGTTTGTTAGTCATTCCCCATCAGCTGTTGGAGAGGCCAGGGGGAGCCCTAGTGAGGCTGCTAAACCCTGGCGTAAGGCTGGACCCCACTGAAGCATTGGAGCCATATACCAGCAAATGATGGGCTTAAGGAACCCCATCAGCATTGAAGTGGCATGGGACATAGCATCCAAAATACCTAGGCCTCCTTCAATGCGGGGACAGAATATTGTGGTCATAGCTGTGGGTGGGTGGTTTGATCCCCATATCCAGCAGCGGAGTATCACATGCAACCTCGAGTAGAAAATATCCATAAAGGGGCAGACATGAGCGAAGAACCATACCTTTGATAGCAGATAAACATTCGCCATCAGGGCGCACCCCTGGGGGTAATACGACGGCAGTTCCAGCTAGCTACATGTGAGTTTATTGCATCCAGCAAAATATTTCTCATTATCCTTGATTGCTACCCTTGTGGTGTGGTAAGGACACTATTGGAATTTTGCAAGAAATTACTATAAGCAGGCGCTACAAAGGCTACGAAAGTATTAGTTCTGTGGCTCTAGCAAAGATTGAGTCAATTACAATGAAGTAATTAGTTACATTACAATAGTAAATGTCAATTGGAAGTACTGAATCCAGTAAGAAGATAGACCAATATTAAGCTACGCGAGACAAGATTTTTGATACTTTATTAATTAAAAATTAGAGATATTTATAGGGGAAGATTTAGTGGGTTTTTGCAAGGATTTTCTTGATGCACCTGAGGTAAAATCTTTCCTAACAGATGACTGATATTGCTGATTATCACTATTATTATTAGGGGAGGATACCCCAGTGGTAGAATAGGGACCTCTACCGCTGCCTCCCCAAGTTCAATTCTGGTAGAGGAACTTTGGGTAGGGGACAACTATGACTGTGTTGCCGTTGCGCACCAATGCCCTGAACCAAGATAGCGAATAGCAAAGGCGGTCCATGGAGTTCCTGGCCTATCATACGCCGCGCATGGAGGTTTTCCAGATTTTATCCTCCTTTCCCATTCATTCAATTTCCCCTTAATCGGTGTGGTATCATCCCCAGGTCGGCCCACCTCGAATAAAATTTAGAATCATTATTATTATTATAAGTATGATGGTCAGATCTGTTAGAGCGCTTATTAAATTTGATTGAACTTCTTAACAAGGGCCCAGCCCCTTCAAATTGCTTGATCATTTTGGATTGCTTGGTTTCATCTGTCATAGGAGGCCAAAAACTCCAAAGATTCTTACATCAGTCAATTGAAGAATTGGAAATCCCTGACATGAATTTTATAATATCATTTAACTGAGATATCAAATCTCGATCTAAAGTTATTCCAGTCATCTTGATTGTATTTCCAACAGAAACCTAGGTGCCTAAAGGTGCCCCAGGTAGGTTACAGACCAAAAGGCGGAGGAAATTATGGGTTTTAACTTGCACTATAATTGTTTTAGAAGTATTAACTTTTGCATTTGACGCCTTGGTTTAGCGATCCAGGGCCTCCATGGCCAGATCTAGGTCCCTTTTTCCAACCAACTGCCACAGCTGTCTCATCAGAAAAGGATATGGTGTGGGTGGGGGTTTCCCAGGAGCCTGATTACCCACAAGTCGTTCCTTGAGTAGGGCCAGAAGAGATACAAAGCTATATTGAACAAGATTGGGCTCAATGGATTCTCTTGACGGAGACCCTGTTCAACCATCACTGCTGCTGTAAAGCCCATTGGGGACAAAACCCTAGTGTGAATCTGGGCGTAAAGCGCTGCTAGCCATGTCCTAGCTTGTGGTGTGATGTGGAGACGGGTTAGGGAGGCGTCAAGATACTTCCATTCAACCAATTATATGCTTTTTCCATACCCAGAAGCTCCAAAAAACCATACGTTTGAGATGAGTTAGCTGATAGGGTTTCCAAAAGCTCCTTGTAATTGTTCCAAACCGATCTCCCTGGGATAAAGCCATGCTGAGCTGGGATGAGGCGTGGTGCTTCCCACTTAGTCATGCTGTTTGATAGAAGTTTAGAAAATAGCTTGTGGTATATGTTCAATAGTGATATTAGTCGCCATTTTTCCAGGTCCTCACGGCTTGCTTTCTTATGAATAAGGATCATAATTGATCCTCTCAAGTCAATAAGCACTCCCCCTTCTGCCAAGAGGGTCGAGAAGAGGGGCTGGAGGGACTTTGTAACTATGACGGGATCTACTAGATACACTTTAATGGGATATATCTTGGCCTGAGGCCTTCAGGCGCAGGCTGTGAAATAAAATGTTAATTACTTCTTGATGCATGATTGGTGCAAGAAGTTCAGCATCTGCTGAGAAACTAGCCATTGGTTCCTGAGCCCCTCTAATTAATTTCTGAATTTCCACTGGGTTCACCCAGGAAACCTTGAAGAGGGCTGAATAGTAATGACGGATCTCACTGGTGATATTCACCTTGTTTGTAGTGATGGTAGTCCTCACTCTTAGGGTTGCCATCACCTGATCCTTAGAGAAGGCCTTTTTCTGGTAGAAGAAATGGACGTGGCGTTACCACTGGATGTAGGAACATGATGATGTGAAGTTTGCTGTCCGTTACTCGTGTTCAGTAAGTTCCAACTAATACATTTCTTGGCCACTTCCCATGCCTCCACCATTGAGAGGAAGGTGATGGTCGACAATCCCTTTTAAGCTGACATATTCTAGCTTCAGCCCGTCTGAATTTATCCTGAGCTGCCATAAATCAATCCTTATCATAGTTGTATGCTGCCTATAAAATCCTTGCTTTTTTATCTGCCCATTCTTTTGCAAAGTTTGTAAATGGGGAGAGTCCAGATTTTCTGGCTCACAAATGGCCGCATTTTAATTCTCCTTTACAAACTAATTTTCCATGAGCCTTTGAGCAATCCTTGGCCAAAATCTCCTTGATGGTCTGTAATGTTGTCAGAATCACTGTGAGGAATAAATAGTCAATTATAGTGTTATCCCAAGTTATGGGAGAGGAAACTCGACCTAACAGCAAGGGGCCCACTAGTGCCATATCAATTTTTGAAGCTGATATGAATTCCCAACCTGAACCTTGGATCTGAGATATACAGCCAAGGCCAAACGCTTCTGGGGAAGGGCATATGTTAATTTACTTGACCTGAGAAAATCCTGAAGCCTAACAGTACCTCATCCTTCTTGTGTTGCAGAAGGAAATGTGTCCCGCACCCAACTTAATAATGTATTGAAATCACCCATAAACACTGTGTTTTATGGGAGTTGTAGTAAAGTAAGTTCCTCCAAAAGCCGGTCCTGCTACAGGCCTGTATTTGACAGGTATATGCTTGCAGAAAATAAGGAAAACACAGGGGTAGAAATCTAGCTAAGATAAGGCAATCATCAAGGTTTTTCATAAATTTGGTGAATTTTTACCTGGGGTTGAGGATAATTAGGCCATTATAGTTTGTCCAACAAGAGTTGCCTCCATTTTTGATCAATCCATGCTGCTATTTTAGAGGGAACATGGGGCTCTTGGATGGCTGCAATATCCATGTGAGTCAACCTGAAGTTGTGAAGAAGGTGGACTCTCCACTTGTAATCTTACAGCCCATTATAGTTGATAGACTGCAGGGTCAGGGTGCCCCTTTGGGGCCTCGTAGCTGTCTTCCTCCATATCCTGGGGGGTTAACAGAGCTTAAACCTGCATCTGTAGGCTACTCATTTTAAATCCTGGAGCCTGACTTTTAGCGGCAATCCAAGCTGATCAACGTGGAGGAGGGGGTTATTTTGAGCTGAAGGGTCTGAGGTGCCTGTAAGCCATCCCAGGATACTACCCCCTGCTATGCACTGGAGTATCCTGAGGGAAATCCATAGACTCCTCCATTTAGGAATCCTCTGAAGTATCAGAGTCCATGTTCACCTCCTTTAATATAGAGAATGAAGTCTGAGTTGCAATCCCCTTAGATGGTGGGGGGTTGATGGCTTTGAGCCTCCACTTCTACTTGGGGTACTCCATACCTGCTCCCCTCTCTGAGTGTCTTGTGGTACCAAATTATTTTTATATGCCACCCCTGTACTAGCTTCCTCTAGGTTAGCTTTATGTGAAACAGATTTGCGCTTATTTTGTGCTGGTGAAGGGTCTGGCAACTTAGAAGGGGTGCCAACTGGCAGGGGGTTTTCAGCACTAAGGAATAAAGCTGTTACTGATTGTGCCTGATCAACTGCCACCCAAAGGGCAACAGGGGTTAGATCCTGTACAGGTATCCAATGGGTAGGTTGTGGGATTGCCGCTGCTGCTTTATGGGAGCGTTTCTTATCTGTCACAGGGACTTAACTGCTGGATGAGAGAGCTTGTTTATGAAAAGTGCAACTAATAGATGGCCCAAAGCATTACACCATGAGCAGCGTGGTCACACCTGGTCAGGATCAACAAAGAAGATTTCTGAACATGATACAATTACTGCCACACGTGGAATAACCTCCATGTTACGGGCCACCATAGGGTTGGGGTTAAATGATGCTCTAGCAATATGAGCCCATTGGGTTGGGGCATAGTAGGCTGGTTCACAAAGGTCTACTGTTAGAACAGACCCAATTTTATCAAATTCTGATGCAGGGCAAGCTTTAGGGATTCTGGGTCCAATGTAGTTGGGAGATTGGAGAAAGTTACTCAAGAAAATTTTTCTGGTTAGATCATGTTCTAGATATATTAAAGAGATATATTTATAATCTTTATTTTAGTAGAAGCTATCCAATCTGCATCTGCTGCAGTTGTAAACCCTACATCAATATAGTTGCTTTTAACTTCTTCATGAATTGTGGTATCAACTGAAAAGGCTCTTGCTATTGCTTAAAAATAAGTAAAATAATCTTTCTGTATAAAACTTATCTGGGTTATTTCTATAGTAGACTCTAACTGCATGAGCCAGCATGTACTTAGGGAGTGCACATTGTAAGCGAGTTTCAGCCCATCTCTTCCTCACTTCAGCCACAAAAGCAGCTTCACTAGGGTCAATGGTAGGTGGTGCAGGCACTATCTTTATCTTCAATGCATATGATGCATCCTTAACTCACTTATTTTTGTTTATGATCCAATTGCTGTTTAAATTAAATTCTGGCTAAATCCCTATGGGGAGAAACCCCAGATATAGGCTCTGACATCCCTTTGGGTTTATGTGTTGGCACCTGGTAGGCCTTCCCAGTTTGTACTTAACTCTTTCCAGGTTGAATAGCCTTACCAGTCTTGAAACTATTTTCTGGTAATTGATTGGTGGATTCAGGTTCATCCTCACACCAATCTATCCCTCCAGTCTTCATTTGACCATCAGCAGATGCTGTCTGGGATTTTTCTTTGGTCTGATTGGCTATTTGGCTAGTTCTTATTGAAATCTGATTTTTGATTTTGATGAACATTACCATGAGCTGATCTGATACCCAATGTTGAATTAATTTGGGCATGTTGGTTGCCCTCCAAAACATGAAAATGACAGCCAAATTATTCAACAATCTAATGTCAATTTATTTTGGCCATCTTGGTTGATTTCAAATGGGGTGGTGGTCTGCAAAGCCTCCTGAACCCCTTCATGGTATAAGGAGTGGTAATACCTCCTGCTACCTTAGTTATTTCGTTAAATGCGCCTCCAGGGTAAGGTGCATCGATTTGTTTACCCTCAGTCAACCCAGAGTCGACTGAGGTAGACAGTAAAATGGCAGGACTATTTTTAACTACGCCTTTTATTTATAATTCTGGGGTTTCATCTGCTTTTGCAGCTGCAGTTTGGGAGCAGGTAGTATGGGCTGACATACAAGTTGGAAATTGAGGGTTCTGCGATTTGGGTTTTTTTGTTGAATTCTGACGTGTCAGATGAGCTTTCAATGGATTTTACCACAATATTATTTGATTTTATATTTTTAACTGAGGTAAGCTAACCAGGAGACGGACATTACCAAAACTTAAAGCCTAAGAATAAATCCTCACCGAATAAAAATGAACAAACCGCCCAAAATGAGCGGATGATACACATAACACAAACTCAACCAACCAGGTGAGACAGTGGGAACCGCTTATCCCATCATGGCGGAAGTGAGGGGGTCAGGGTCACATCCTTAGCAGCGTCTTCATCCCAAAGCATGGCATGGGCTACAGCAGAGAGCAGGGGCGTCGGGGCATCATCAGGATGTGGAGATATTTATCTGATGATTGGGATAGTATTAAAACAACTGTAATATATAAGAGTACTGACGTAGTTTGTTAAAGCTGGTTCAGATTTCATGCGTGCTTTGGGTAGTTTTTTTGAACATGGCGATATTGGTGTGTAATCTTTGATTTGGGATTCCACGCTACCTCTGCCACGTGCTGGATGGCCCCATTGGCTTCTTTGTTGGCTTCGTTCAGCAAATATTTTTGTATCTTATTGGCTTTGGGGGAGTATTGGGAGGAGGGATTCCTCCTGTGAACATCGCCACTGATTTGACAGCAGCTTTGTGGAGAGGGTGACAATCTGGCTTAGTCATTGATTCAACAGCCAGTTGGTGGTCGCCTTGGAATGATTCAGCTTTTTTCTATGGGGAATATTAGTGAGGGGGTAGTTCCTAAATATCAACGATATACACAAACTGCTTGATTTTTATAATTGCTGAATTCAACAATATTAATGGACTCATTAATTTCGTCCAATAAATCCCAAGGATTTTGGTTGACTTGAATTGGGGAGTTGGCATATTCCTGTGGTTTTATTGGTTCATTGAAGGATGAATGGGAGCAAACTGGGGTCCAATCTTTTGCTTGATTGGATGGAGCGTTTTTGGCATGGGGGCAAGGAGGAGGCTGATTGTTGGGTGCAGGTGCAGCTGCAGCAACAGGCTTTGGTGGAAGGGGAGTAGGATCGCACCTATACCAAAGGTGGCATGGGGGGGCATTTGAATGGGGCCAGCGGTTGAGAAAACAGAGCCGTCAGAAGCGTCTGGGGATGGGCACTTGCATTTTAAGTGGTCCAACTTGAAACATGTTATACAGATCATTCATATGCCCTCGATGCAGGCCCAAAATGGATGGTCAGGGGAAGGGAGGATAATGGCGTGAGGGGAGTTTAACAGGGCAAAATTTTTTTGTTTCAGGGCTGATCATGGCATACACATGAGGCTCAGTGAGGCGTGTGACCCCATTTGGTACCACAAATTGCAAGATGGGGTTGGAGCCATAGGCTTCCAAGCCTTTCATCAGCTCCTGGTGGAGCATTTTAGGGGAGAGGTGGGTGGGCAAAACAGTGAACTGAACCACCAAGGTATTATCTGCTGGGAGCCAGGTCCAATTTGTGGGGAGAGGGGTACACTGGAAAACCAGTAGCCATTGCTGCAGTGGCAGCATTGGCTTCACATGTGAAGCTGAGATCAAAGTACCCCTTATAGGAGTGGAAGTCAATAAAACTGGTGGAATGCATCACCGCATGAGATATTTTGATAATGGCTTGGTCATGGTAGGGGAAAAGTTTCCCATAGTTGACCCTAAGGCAAAATGCATGTTGCTCTGGGGGAGCATCAGGGGGCAGCGGGGTACCACTTGGGTTTGAGCGAGGTGGGCATCAAGATCCTTGGTTGGAATAAATTATCCTAGGGGTTTTTTAGGACTTGGTGAGCCAGTCTGAATGCATTTTTCTGTCCAATGGAAAATGGTGGGGGAATTTTCGCCACTGCACCACACTGGGGCAGCTGGTGGTGGAATACAATGACATCAGAGCAAAACTATTTCAGGTGATTAAGTTTTACTTTTGTTAAATTTATAAATTTCTCAGAAAGCTATGTCAAGTGGAAAGAGATAGTTCATAATCAATTGATTTGATAAGACTAAATTTCCAGGTGATTGTAATTTTCAAAAGTAAATTCTAGAAGGGAAAGAAAGGTTAAAATACTGGAGCGTTATCCAATAGAATTTAGGTAATTTTGGCATATTTCAAAAAACTTATGTTGCTTTCTGTAAGGAGATTCTAGGCAAGCAAATAAACTAATGATAGTTGTAATTTTGGGAGTTGTAAAAATCTTGGCGTAAAGGCTCAATTCCGCTGAGTCTTTTTACACAGGGTATTAGCCACTGAGCAACCTAATCAGATGATATGATGATCGCTGACTATAATAAAACATGATAAATGATATATAGAGCAATCGTCCCTATTGACATATATTGATCTTCTAATAATCACAGACTTATCTGTAACAACCTATTAACCAAAAAAGACCTCCCCTCAATCCTCCATACAACTCTTTAAATCTCAGTTCCCCATAATGGATGCATCCTCAGCTTGAAAGTCTCCTATTCATTTTCCCTTTTCTCAAAGTTCTCATCTATCTCAAAATCTCAGCGTAATTCCCCTTAATTCGCCAAATGGTTGACACTTCAATTATTTACTTTTCATATACCTTTTCTGTTAATCTCAAGACTCGTCTCAATTCCCACTCCAATCCACTGGCATGTGTAGCGTATTATCCAGTCATATCAACTTCCCAACTGGTGTCATCTCTGAAATCGCAGCAAAAGATCAAGGTTTATTTGTCAGTGCTTTTTTCTTTCCTGACTGGATTATAATGTGTACAATTATCAGCATAATTCACCTCCATTGATGTGCAATCACACTTGTGATTTTTAAGATTCTAAGAGCTCTAGTTTTTGCATCATGTCCTCCTGAACCCAGTGGAAGCATACAACATCCACTTCTTGTTCAGTTAATAAAAAGTATCTTTTTGATTAATTTAGTCTCTAGCCCGTTTTAATAGACTGACTTTTTTCATAAAGATTGTTATTGACCTTTCCAACTTTTTCAATTTCCTCTTCAACTTTCATCACTAATTCCTCCAAGTTAGTGATTCAGTTTGTGATACCAAGTCTTCACTTTTTACCAATGGTCTCCAATCCATCCCTAACTTCTTTAGTTGAGACTTGAACAACATTGTATGATTCCTTCTTCTGTACTTGACCTGAAAACTCAACTACCACTGTAGTGAGCACAAAATGTATTCATTTAAATTGCTTGCTTAAGCTCTCAAGATTATTGCGCAGGTTCTGGTTTGGCGTTGAACCAGATTATCAATATATTTAATAGATTGAATTGACAATAGTATGGCTACTATTTTCCTAGGTTGAGTTTTCAAACAACCAACTGCTACTTTTCCTCAATGCTAGACTGGTGTTAACATTCTGCCTTTTGTCCCTGGAAGGCACTCTGATAACCTTAATAATAGAGGAAAATCTACCCTCAATTCTTTTCAGAGACATGGAGAACATTACAAGCAATATTGTCAAGAAATTGGTATGAATGGAAGATAAGTTATATGGTCGGCAGATCATATTTCAAGTGTCAAAATGAGCCTTGGGATTGAGTAGTATTATGTCCATTTAAAGCAAGTCAATAGAGGTGGTGATAATTCAGCAAATAGGGGAATTCCAGCTAAGCCTCAATGATGGTATGAAACCCCTAAATAAGTAGTGAATAGAGAGTTACCAAACTGACAGGTAAAAATCAACCAAGAATATTTAAGGTTAACAGTTGAACAATAGAATGAAAAGGGGGGTCCTTTTTAGAAGAGAAGAGGAAAGGAAAGGGGTTAGAAGAAGTAATTTATCATTTTATATATTAAATAAACTGGTATCCATTGGGGTGATTGCTCATTATTTATTATTTATTATAAATTACCAAGGATCAGTAATCTTCATATCATCCATCAGTTACTCAGTGGTGCTAAACTGCGTAACCAGCCTAGCGGCTTAATCAATACCACCAAAAGTTAACAGTGGTGCTCACTACAGTGGGCCACTGGTCAAATGTAGTTTAATGACAATTAGGGCATCATGATGAGCCCCCACTACTTATGTCAGAATCTAACAGGGTTTCATGACAAATACTCTGATGAGCCACTGAGAACATCCAACGAGTCTGGCACTATTAATGGGTAATGGAACCAGGAGACAAGGAAACCAGGATGGACTTACAGTTAGCCGCTTGCCCCACGTTAGAGTCATATTAACTGGGAAGATTACAAATGTAACCACTCAGCAACTGCAGGGTATCAGGGAACGGACCTTGCGGGGTTAATGCCTATATGAAGGAGATGTGGGTGACTATGCCATGAGCCTGTTTTATAATCAACGTGACCAAGAAGCACGTTAAAAAATGTATATGTCTTGCCCTGATGCTACCATTACAGGTTTGTCTCACCAGCTCAGATCCCACAGGGTTGAGGAATACCTGGTCGCTTATGTTCAGCCTTTGATACGCCAACTTCTATTTGTGTTAGCACAGCATAATTATTGAAATTGGTGTTGTCATGCGTTTTTCTCAAGTGCAATAGAATGGCACTTGCCTCTTGCTCAAAAATCTCGACACTATTTATCAGAAATATAGGAGGTGCTAGTGCTAATAGACAGTCATGTTGTGGATGTCCGCAACTGCATGGACCAATTAGTCCCACTCTTAAACCATGAGTTGCCCAAAGTACCAGGATACTTATTAAACTGGCGTAGTCTTTCAGGTGAATGGATACGGGATGTTATGATGTTGGGTAGTGATACTGAGCGCTTTATGGTGGACATGTATAAATGGGTACAAGGCATTAACACAGTAGTGGCTCAGATGAGGGATCAGGTTAACCTGTTAGATTGTCAGGTGACTGATTATGACAACACAGTGGCAATCAAATTTAGCTAACTTTGAGTAGAGTGGAGTAATCAGCAGGCTGCTGACCATTCAACTGACTCTTTATTGGAAACCTCAGAACTTGGGCAATTTCTAGGCCAAATCAATCACCTGGAGAGTTCTAGCCAATTGGCTTTAGGATGAGCCATTAAACTTTCATTTGTTGAGAGGTGTATGTATGCCAATAAGTTCGCTTGAAAAACTTTGATGGTCTAATAAGGAGCTATTGTGGGAATGAGACTCTTTAGTCAATCAAGTGTATGAAGTGAACTGACAAGCTTACGGCACTGGATGGCAGAACACAAGAATGCATGGCATGTTGGAGGATGTCCTCATTTGGCTTCAGAAATGGAGCATAAAATATATACAGAGTGAGACTTCCACTCAAAATTACAGAAAGAAAGCGAGGAGCTTTATCAGGAGGTGAGAGTTAGGTGGTGTCACTGCATTTTAATTTAAGCGGAGAAGATTATAGACAAACTTTTTGCCGCACTGACTGGAGAAGGAAGTTGGGGTGCAGCCAGCGGCGATTCTGGCATGAAATACTAGGGTTTTCCAGAAAGTACCCCCAGTTATCATGGAAGTCCCTCCCAGAGATCCAACCTCTACTCAGTCAACTATAGCAGATTTGCAACTGGCCTCGCAATCCTAGATATCTCACAAGGGGATGTTCTTCTTGGCCAGTATGAACCTAACTTGTCTGCTCCCTGTACCCAAAGCATGAAAACTGGGTAAATTTGTATGTATCAAGAAGCTGCCACATTTCAGTTATGATGGGAACATGCACATATATTTTAAACGGTTTGAATTTTGCTGTGGAAGGAGTATTGTACCAGCGAAAGGCTAAACTGTTATTATCCGCTCTGGATGTCAAGAGCGCCGACCAAATCACATTTTATCTTAAGAGTAGTACTGTAACATATCAAGAGGTGAAGGAGACTGAGATCCATCTGTTTGAGGGTGTGGCGAAGATGGCGCAGCGCAAGGCAGAATCTCTGACAATAGAATTTCAAAAGAACAATCCTTGGTGGATTTTGCAGAGCAGATCATGGCTGAGGCTCATGTGTTAGTAGAGCAAATATCAGATCCAATGAGATGTGGGCATAGCAATGATGGCGACTGTTAAGCCATAATGAGAGCTGTATAATGCTATAGGTCACATTTAACAATACGCGGAGCTATTACAAATTGTCAACTATCTACACCATCTATTTATCACCTTTAGTGCTCCGAATGTGGAATGAAAGCCTCTGCAGCCACCACCAAATCCCCCATCAGGAAATGGACAACAACGACTCAGTTATAATCCGTTGAGTAATACTCGTCCCCTTAATACTTTGACGGGTCCTTTCCGCCCTCGTTTTGCCCAACCAGCTCATCCTCAGCTGAATTACAATCCATTGTTTAACTTCCAACTCAGACTTTTAGGTGTGATACAGAGACAAGAGCCGTTTACAATGCTTGTTTCTTGTGCGGCAAAAGAGGCCATTATGCAGCTACTTCCCTGGAAAACTGCATGTTCTTTCAGGACCGCCTGACCAGATTAAACAGGGAAAAGTTTGAGCGGAGTAGAGACGAGACACTCTACCTCCACTAGTCCAAGTTTATTTGTCCCTGATGATTCCCTTGATTTGCTTTGCATCAGTCCCAGTACTCGCCCTGACGACTTATTATATTAACAAATTTCCCATAATATCTCAGCTTTAAACCAAGAGAGAGACCATAATAATACAGACTCAGAGTTCCGCCAAGATGTGCAAAAGCTGTACGCTGGGAAAATTCTTGAGCGAAATGGCACAAGCAAAGTCAGACCCAAAACGGATGTCACCCCCTAGTGGTGGTGAACGTTGCATTTCTAGAAATAAGGATTGCCCAGAAGTATCCTCATGTCAGCGCCGGTGTTATTACTTTTCTTGTTACCAAAAAGCCCTTGGATGTTCATGTAATAAACAACAATGGTTTTTCTGTTTTGGAGTGTACATACTGTAATATTTTCGTTCAAAATACAAAAATCCGAGCTATTATAGATACTGACGCTCCAATAAATATAATATACACCAAGCTCGTGGCTAAGCTTCCTCTGAAGCCAGATGTGGAATATTGAGCAGTGTATGGGGCCGCGGGGCACAGAGCACTGTGTCAGATAAAGCTTACAGCATGTTACCTCTGAGGATCAGTTTGGTCAGTGCTTCCACCCAAGCAGTGGTTCTTCCTAATAATAATTATGACACGTTGATCTGGGCCGCGTTCATACAGTGATTCAGGGCAGTGGTCAACATGGCAGAAGAAACGTTTAATATCCTGGAACAACAAATCCCCATCCATTTTACCTCCAGCTTAGTCATAAAGAACCCAAACCGCTCCAGTATAATTAATCTCACATATAGCAATGGTGTTATTTCTGTTCAATTCGGTGAATGAAGTGAAGGACCAGAACTCTGCCTAACCAAATTTACAAGTATAAAGGTATTCTGCTACAGTCTGCAAATGCCATAAGTATACCTTCAGGGCATCAGGGGATACTAGGGATGAGATCAAAATAGACATCCTGGTAGGGGTATTTGGGGAAATTGTGGGGCCCTACCAACTATCGTGGCTCTAACCCCATGTGGCTCCTGAATTAATGTTGCCCAGGCATGGGGAAATGAAAGTTTGATTGTGAACCTACAAAAGGAGTCTATGAAGGTCCAAAGGCATCAAGTGGTGGCTTATTTACACTTGTCTGCTATTGATGCAGTACACCATATTCACAATTTTGGGTCTTGAGAGGACCTTGGCTTATCTGTAAAATACCTCATTTAGTGCAATAATAGTGGTTCCTCATGAGTCTCTGACTGGGCTTTTAGAGGAACAGAAGGATAAGATAATGGTTTTTTTTGAAAATACCAAAGAATTTTTACATCTACTGACCACATATTGGGATGTGCGCGTGGAGTCGTGCATAGGGTAGATAAGAGAAATCACCCTCCCATTCAGTCATGCCTATTTAGCACTCAAAAGTTTCAGAGAAGTCGCCTAATAAGGTAGAGGAAAATTAATTTAATCAGGGTATGTTAGAGCCATCTAAGAGTCCCTGGGCATCACCGGTGCTAATTATTAAGAATGATGGCACTAACTGGGTGGTCATTGACTACTGGATGCTTTATAACATCTCAAAGAAAGATTTATATCCTCTTTCATTAATTGATGATGCTCTAGATTGGCTGAGAGGTGATTATTTTTTTTCTGCCATGTACTTGATATTAAGGTACTGGTAGATCAAGTTGCCAGTGACAGAATAGGAGAATTGCTCCATAATTACCTCGAAGGGGTTGTTCCAACCCATGAGTATGCCTCAAGAGTTATTCTACTCCCCCATCTATGTTCTAGCGGGCAATGGACACTATCTTGGATGATCTGAAGCTGTCCTGAATTCAAGTCTATCTCGAAAATATCATTGTGAAACCTCAAAAGTGCCATTTTATAAAGGAGCAATTGGAATACCTTGGGTTTGTGGTTAACTCAAAAGGCTTAGATCCCAGCCAGAAAAGGTGGAAGCTAGACATAAGATGATATGGCCAGGTAATAAGCGGGATATCCAGGTGTTTTTGGGAATGGTCAGTTATTACCAGCGCTTCATACCTAACCTCAGCTGCATTGGGGCCCACTATAAGTTTCTAAAAAAGGATGCCATGTTCAAATGGATGGAACACATTCACCATTCCTTTGATACTCGTTGTTAATTTTTTTTGGCATAATGACTTAATTCCGTTGTGTTGGTTTACACTGGGTATTAGCCATTGAGCAACCAAATAAGATGCTATAAGATTATTGACTCTAATAAAACCCAATAAATGATATATAGAGTGATCACCCCTATCAACACTTTATTAATCCTCTAATAATCGCAGACTTATCTGCTAAACCCTCCACAAGACCTCTCTCTCTCAATCTTTTATTCAACTCTTAAATCTCGTTCTCCCAAGATGAATTCAACCTCTTCTTGGTAATCTCCTATTCGTTTTCCCTTTTCTAGGAGTTTTCGCCTATCTCAAGGTCTCAAGGATTTTCCTCAACTTGCTAAATAATTGATATTTTGATTAAATTGCTTTTCATTCATATAACTTTTCCATAAATTTCGAGACTCATTTTGACTCCAATTTTTAATCCTCTGGAATTTATAGCATATCATCCAGTCATATCAGCTTCTCAACCTTACCCCCCTTTTACTAGATAACATGATTATATTGCTTATATGCTCAAAGGAACGTCATGTGAAATGTACATAAGGGGATCTCTTTCTGCTAAGCATCACTTTTCGAAAATCAATTCAGCCTGAAATTTAGCTCCACTAAAGAGATTTACGAAAACTATTAGCAAATATGGCGGGAAACCCCGCAAAAGAACCCGCAGGCTATGCCAAACGAGCCAGCACCACCCCCAAACGAAGCAACCCTCGGTTACCCACCTCAGGGTCAACCAGAATCACCCGCTCTCAAGCAGCAGCCATGAAAGCAGGCACCACCCCCCAACCTGGAGCTACTCCAACTAGCGCCAGTTCACCTGATCGCACTTCTGCAACCTGCACGCCTAACAGCTCTGTGTGTGCTGCCTCCCACCAACCCGCTGGGCCCCCTCCAACCAAGGAGGCCATCACCCACGCTGTTTTAATGGCGTCTGCTCAGTTGAATGCAACTCAGCCCATCCAGACATTCACCTCTCCCATTGTGTCAGCTAATTCAGCCCCATCTATTATTGCTGATGCCGTGTTTCTGGCTCCCTCCATGAGGGGCGATACCCAGCTACCTGGCCCCCAAATCCTCAGATGTAAGGTTGGATTAGCCGCACATTCTGGTTCACTAAGCACCAAATTGGGACAATCTACTCTTCCCAATGAGGATTCAAATGGTTCGGATTTTGGAACTTCACACCAGTTCCAATCTCACCCGTCCCATTTAAACCCCGTAATTGGCACTTCTCAAGTCGGCACTTTATCGCAATATGCTGAAAACGACCAATTCACTAATCAGCCAATGAGTTTTGCCCACGAAATCACAGCAAACACTCGGGCTGAATTTACCCAAATAGATTGGGATGGTGATGAAACATCTCCCTCCTCCCAATTGGCTGGAGTTAATTCCAATCTGGATGGGACTCCCCAATTTAGCGAGGCCCAACAATCACCTGGCCCCCAAACCCTCGGATGTAAGGTTGGATTAGCCGCACATTCTGGTTCACTAAGCACCAAATTGGGACAATCTACTCTTCCCAATGGGGATTTAAATGGTTCAGATTTTGGAACTTCACACCAGTTCCAATCTCACCCGTCCCATTTAAACCCCATAATCGGCACTTCTCAAGTCGGCACTTTATCTCAATATGCTGAAAACGACCAATTCACCAATCAGCCAGTGAGTTTTGCCCACGAAATCACAGCAAATACTCGGGCTGAATTTACCCAAATAGATTGGGATGGTGATGAAACATCTCCCTCCTCCCAACTGGCTGGAGTTAATTCCAATCTGGATGGGCCTCCCCAATTTAGCGAGGCCCAACAAACCGCCCCTCAATTTAATATGATGCCAGCAACTGCTGTAACATTCCAGAAACAAGGGAACTCCGCAAACTTGTCCAAACCACCAGCTCACACTCAACCTGCAATTGCAGCCCAAAGCAAACACAAACGCACCAAAGGAGCCACTGGGGCGTGGCAAAAACCTCTGGCACCAACGCTACCCAAAGCAGATCCCCGTGAAGTGGCGTTTATTGCCGATGTTAAGAAGAAATGGGCCGAAACTAGAGCGCAAAAAGCTCTACCTCGCTCAACCCTCTCCACGCAATTCGCCTTTATTATGGGCATAACCCTGTTGAATTCTATACAGAGGATTACTTCTCATACTTTGCAGCGATTGCGGAGACATTCCCTATTAACACCACCATCCATGAATCAGTGGAGGGCCACTACATCGATGTGGGATTCACTGAAGCTGCCCTTGCTGACCATGCTGCCACCCTCCAGGTCATTATTCCACGCGGATCTCTTCGCATCTCCCGCACACGCTCTCACCTGGAGAAAATTTCATGGGTTACTTTTTCCAACCTACCAACGACTGTTGATCCTGAGTCTCTTAAACTGGCACTCCATCGTGGTTTAATGGAGTTTGGGTCTGTTCTTTCAGTGGACTTTAGCGTCCCCTCTTACTATGCTCCCACTCAAAGAGCTCGCACTGCTAGGGCGTCATTCATCCCCTCCCCCACTGTATCCCGTAACATTGAGGTTATTCCTCGTGTGGCGGTAGTTGGGGCATGCCCTGAGATCTTTTTTGTCGACCCTGATCAGGCGCGCCCCCGGTGTTCATGGTGTAACGCCCTTGGACACTTGTATAGTGGCTGCACAGCTCGAAAACAAGCCCTCTTAGCCACCACCCAGGGGCCTAAACCAGGCCAAAAACGATCCCACATGGCTGCAGCAGCAATTCCACAACCCACACAATGGGTTCCTGTTCAAGACCTGTCCCCTGAGGCCTTACGCCTAGCAGTTGAAACAGCTAACCCCACTATTGGTGTGGGATACCTTCGCGCTCATGCCCCCCTTCCAATGGGCACCCCCTCCAATCTCCCAGAGTCAACTCCCTCTCTCACCAAGCGCAAGGCATCTCCCACAGGGTGCCCCTCGTCAGCCACCCCCACTCAGGGCTCCGCGGCACCCCCACCAACCCCCACCAGCGATTTATCGCATCAGCCCTCAGCTCCCAATGGAGCTATGCCCACCAGCATGGACTGGCAACTCGCGGCCTGCAGTAGAAGTGCCACCTCAAAGAGTCCTACCCCAACCCCACAGTCCATTTCGCGCGGATCCTTTGCAGTGTTGGAGGAAGTGAATATGGACTCAGACTCATCAAATGGGGACACCGCGGAGGTCACCATTGAGCACCCTCAGGTCCTTCCCCTGCAACGGAGCGGGGGCAGCATCCTAGGCTGGCTTACTGGGTCCTCCGCCCCCCACCCTCTCCTTCCCCTCAGAACCCTCGACGCTCCTCACGGATTGCAGCTAATAGTCAAGCTAAAGGACTCAAAACTAGCCGCCTCACAGCAGCAGGTTTAAGCGCTGGCAACCCCCCAGGACATGGAGGGGAACAGCTATGAGTCCCCATGGCAGCACCCTGGCCCTGCAATCCATCAACGCAAATGGGTTGCGGGACTTTAAGCGGAGAGCCCGCCTCCTCCGAAACTTCAGGTCAGCACAAATTGACATCGCTGCTGTCCAGGAGCCCCATATCCTCCCCCACGAACAATCTGCATGGAATGAACAGTTTGGAGGCAACTCCTTCTGGACAAACCATGCCGCCCTTATTGTTTTGAATCCCCGGGTTAAAACCCATTCTTTTTCACAATATCTAGGTGGCCGCCTCATACTGGCCAAACTCACCACTCCTGACTTCTCCTTCTTCGCTGCAAGCATCTACCTGCCTAATGCAGGTCAGGAGCAAAATCGGCTCTTGGAAGAGCTCCTCCAACTCAATCTCCCACGGAATACAGTTCTCTTAGGAGATTTCAACACAACCATAAGTCGCGTCCGTGACTCTTACCCCCTGCAGCAAAGGAACGCCCTGGATCAAGTCGCCTCCAGGATTTCCTTCGCCTGAGTGGCTTTATAGATGCGCTTCCACCCTCCGCGTCTGGCCTAGGTTGCATGACTAGGATCCAGTATGATGGAGGAGCTTTCCAGTCAGCGTCACGCATAGATATGGCACTGATTGGCCCCCTGCTAATTGGCCGCGTCTCCTCTCCCATCTCTCGTGACAACCATCTGAGTGATCACAGGTCACTCACCGTTGTCCTCACCACCACACTTAGACCGTCGCGTAGGTTCTGGCCTAGGGTTGCCCCAGCTCTTCTCAACAACCCCTTCACTAAGGAGAAGCTGTCTATGACCATCCGAGAGACTCTCACCTCCCCCCACCCCACCTGCTTGACCACAAGGCTAGATGGGCGGTGACCAAGGAGGGCATCACCCGCGTTGCTTACAACTGTGCCAAAGCCCAGATGACTGCAGCTCGCGCCAGAGTCAAAAGGGCGGAAGCCAGAATCAGACATCTAGAGCGAAACTGCCAGCCTTCGCCCTCTCCCAGATGGTTGGAAGACTGGGAAGCGGCGCAGGAAGCACTCCGCTTGGAGCTCACACTGCAGGAAGAACGGGCAGCAAACTTTACAACATCTCGTTACTATGCTCAATGGGAACGCCCCACCCCTTCTTCTTTCAGAAACAGAAAGCCCGGTCAACAGCGCAGGATATTACTGCACTGAAAATTGGCACTACAACCACTTCAGATAAGGAGAAAATCACGCAGGAACTACACCGCTTCTACTCCAGCCTCTTCCATGCCACCCAGGTGGACCCATCGGACATCCAAGACTTCCTGTGGCGGGCTCCAGAGCCGCCCATTGACCCACGGGCTGATGAGGCTCTACTGGCGCCTATTTCCATCCAGGAGGTGATGGAAACCCTTCTGAAATCCCCACGGCTTAAAGCCCCAGGCCCAGATGGAATACCCTTTGAGGTGTACCTTCTGGAACCTGCAGTGATAGCCAGAACCCTCCGCGACCTCTTCGCTGCACTCTTGGTGAATGGCGAGGTCCTCCCCGACTCCAGAGGCTCAATCACGACCCTCATTCACAAGAAGTCAGACCGTGAGAACCTGGCGAACTGGCGCCCCATAGCGTTGATCAACACAGACCACAAGCTCTTCACGAAGCTTCTGGCCAACCGCATCACCAAATGGGTGTCACCTCGCCTCTCCCCATCCCAGTACGGTTTTATTCCGGGGAGGTCGTTATGGGACAACTATAATGACCTTCACGTGACTTTGACTGCTAACTCTCGTAAGGTGAATGGCTTTGTGGCTCTTCTGGATATGGAGAAAGCATATGATCGGGTAGCCTGGAAGTATATTGATGCTTCCCTGGCCCGCTTCCATCTCCCACCCGCAGCTAGGCGCTGGATATCATCGCTCTATGACCAGCTCCACACCAGAGTTCTGGCGCCAATGGGTTTTACAGTGGCAGTACCAGTTGGACAAGGTCTCCGGCAAGGGGACCCCCTGAGCCCTATCCTTTTTAACATCACCCTTGACCCCCTCTTGGCCTCCTTACAGGACAAGCTAACAGGGATTCTGGTCCCAGGTAAAGCCCCCACACGCACCATGGCATTTGCAGATGACACTGCCATTGCATTTGGCTGCCCTGGGGATGTTGCCCTCGCTGCTGTGACCATTGAGAGGTACACCAAGGCGTCCAACGCCATGGTCAACACCTCCAAGACAACAGTTGTACAGGTCGGCTCCCCCACCTTCCCCCCACCATTTGGTATTGAACCTGAGCGCGGTACCTTCCGTCACCTGGGCGTTCTCACCAACCAACAAGGAGTTGCGCTAAAAGACAATGAGGACTTGCTCCTTGCAGCAGTTAACTCCAGGATTGCCAGCTGGAACCGGCGGCACATCACCCCCAGGGTCGAGCTCTGATGGCCAATGTGTTCCTCCTCTCCAAAGTCTGGTTCCTAGCGCACGTCTGCCCATTCACAGATGCCTTTTATACGCGGCTCAATGTACTCCTCCGCTGTTGGATCTGGGGCTCAAACCATCCACCAATAGCCCTCTCAACCATTGCCCGACCCTGTAATGAAGGGGGCCTAGGGCTTCTGGACACGCGATCCCACGCCACCACAATCTTCCTGAAGTTCCTATGGCCGATTGTCTGCTGGGACGCGACCCCCATGCCCCAATGGGCGCCCGCCCTCCGCCAGTCAGTGTCAGCAGCTCTGGGTCTTCCTAGAGCATCTCTGACCTCATTAGGGGAGTGGCTCACAAACCACCCAGGCCATCGCCTAAAACCATCCTCATCCCCCTACTGGAACCAGGCTCTCCTTGCCCTGAAACGAGTAGGCGCGCGGATCCACCATGCCTTCCCATACAGAAGGGAAGGCCCTGGCCTCAGCCCACGTCGCCATGCAATTATGCACAATGGACAAGTTGTCACAACTCGCCTCAACCCCCAAGATCGTCCTCCCATCCGCCCAAGACTCCTTGAGCTCCTCCCTCCCTCCGTGAGATTTGACCTTAAGGAATTGTGGAAGGACGTCTATCACCCCATCCTGTCAGCAAAGGTGTCCAACACCTTATGGAGAGTGCTCCACTGTTCATACAGGACAGGGGACCGGACTGGCCCTACCTTCCAGCACCGAAGCTGCCCCCGCTGTGTGGAGCCTATTGACTCCCACCTCCATCGTTTTTTCACCTGTCCAGGTGTCGCCGCATTTTGGCCAAAGGCCCGCGCGCTCCTCCATGCTCAGCCCTGGTCTGGACACCCTGTGCAAGACCTCATGTTTGAGCAGACATTGCCTGGTTGCCACCGACCCCTCCGTGTCCTCGCCTATGCCACAGCCATCTGGACCATCCATAACTCCTTCCTTCGTGCTGCCTTTGACCAGCAGGTGTGGACCCTTCCACACATGATCACCCACTTTCAGGTACACTTTGAGATGGCCCTGAAGGTCTGCACTATGTCGCCAACCCTCCCCCGCTCAGTTGTCACTGCAGCACGGCTCTGGCGCGCAAACCCCCTCCCTTTCTCGATGCCTCCTCCCTCCCCTTCCCTCGCCTCAGGCTCTTAGGAGCCCAGGCGTAATTCAATAAACATCGATGAATCCCCCTTGGGTTGGGACCATCTAGTACTAAAAAAAAAAAAAAAAAAAAAAAGGAACGTCATGTGAAATCAGTTGATAATCTGACCACCTGCAGGTTCCTTAATGGTGTAGACATTCATGCCAGTCTTCTCAATTATCTTAGACGGCCCAGCCCAGATGTTAAAGAGCTTATTTTTCTACCCAAATCCGAGTTGATCATGGAACAAGCATGTCTCCTAAAGCAAACAGCGGAGGTTCACTCCATCTTTTCTGGTCAGCTGCCTGATTGCAAATCTTCTAGGCCAAACTGGTAGAATATATTTCCGTTTAAAACTTGATCAGAGTTTCTATTAGATTTGTCAAATACCACTGGGTTTCCACACCACCAGTGTCCTCTACACACGAGTTAAACAGAGCAGTAAGGTTCAGATGTCGACCATTTAGAAGTTGGAAATGGCTCTTACCATTGGATGAATGATAGCTGATATTATAAGCAAACACAACTGTAGGTAGAAGGGTACTCCATTCTGAGGGTCAATCCTTCACCAACATATGGAGTATGTTCACTAAGGTTCCATCGACCCATTACACCATTTCATTTGATTCTAGATGGTAGGGTGTAGTCAAAACTCTGTGGATCGCAATCAACTCATTCAACTTGGGCAAGTTGTGTGAGGTGAAATTGATTCTGTTGTCCGTTAAGATGAACTTCAGGCAGCCGTGTCACTGTATAACACACTCCAAAATAAACTTGGCAGTGGTGACCACTCCCAAGTCATTAAAAGCCCTGGCCTCCACTCATCAGGTCAAATGATCAATGGTGACAATTATATACTCGGATCAATTGGCACTAGTTGGCAGAGGTCCCACTACTTCAAGGGAAACGGTGTTCCAGGCAAACTGGGGCTCAACCAGCTGATATGTGGTCTTCTCATGGAATGGCTTTTCCACTTGACACTATTGGCAACAACTAAACATTTCCAAGACATCATAATGTATTCTCTCCAAGTAGCAACAGGTCACAAAACCTCTAACGTTTTCTGCTATCCTCCATGTCCTATAGCCCAATGAGCATCCATAATAGTTGTGGGTCTAGCCAAAGGTTTGGGGAAACTCAGCATCGAGTCTCCAATCTGCTTATATAATTCACCCTCACATAGAAAAGTATTCTGCCTGAGCTCATCTAATACCTTAATCACCTGTGGCAGCTCGTCATGGTATTTGTTCACCGCCATCTTCTCATACATAATGTCATCTATATCCGCTGTTATGGCAACTATTGGCAGTTGGGAAAGATAATCCACATTTTGATGTTTTGTTCCCAGATGGTGTATAATATCAAAATCATATTATATCTGGAGCTTTAGTGCCCTGTGCGTAAGCCGTCCTTCCAGTTCACAAAGATTCTGCAGCCAGCGCAAGGAAGTGTGATCTGTCTCTACTTGGAATCTTAACCCATTTAGATATATCCAAAACTGTTTGTACGCGTAAATCACCGCCAAACACTCCTGCTCAGTCATGGTGTAGTTTTGTTTGTGACAGTTCAAGTTTTAACTACAAAACGTGACAGGATTCTCCATACCGTCGTCATCCTTCTGGGATTATACTGCCCCTATAGCGGAGTGGGATGCACCCGTTTGTACTATGAAATGCTTGTCAAAGTTGGGGTATTGCAAAATGGGTGTGCTCAACAATGCAGCTCATAACACATTAAAAGCGTTTTGGCATCATTCTGTCCAGTCAAAAATGTCATTTTTCTTTAACAACTCAAAAAGTGGTGCCCCAATACAATTGGAGCTATGAATGAACCATTGGCAGTATCCAACCATCCCCAAGAACACTTGAATATCCCATTTATTACCTAGGCAGGTCACCTTGCTTATTGCTTCCACTATTGCTGGCTGCAGTTTAAGCGCTTCTGAATCCAAAACAAACCCAAGGTATTTTAATTGTTCTTTAAAAAGTGACACCTCTGAGGCTTGATCTTTGATATTAGCTTTAGCAAGTCAATGGAACACTTGTTTCAGATGGGCAAGATGCTCTGTAAACATTTGCAAGAACATATTGATATCATTGGGGTAAACTAAGATGAAAGACAGCTTCAATTCACCTATAATTGTATCCATAGCACGCTGGAAGATAGCCGGGGCGTTGCACAAACCCTGTGACATATGTGTTGGCTGGAATAACCCCTTCAATGTGATGATAGTGCATTTCTCCCATTCCGCCAATGGCAATTAAATCTACCAGTACACCAAGATCAAATCTATGGCGGAAAAATAGTTCGCTAATCCCAATTGATCTAATGCGCCATCAATCTGCAGAAGAGGGTATGAATCTTTCTTCGTTACACTATTGAGCTTTTGATAGTCAAAAAACACCTGATTTAAGCCATCTTTTTTCTTTACAATGAGCACCCGTAATGCCCACAGACTCTTTGAGGGCTCTAGCATCCCTTATTAATCAGTTTATCTACCTCTTTGGAGACAAACTCTTCCAAGGCCTTTGAGCGTCTAATAGGCTGCAATCAAATGGGAGGGTGATACCCCATATCTATCAAATGTACCACCCCTTGGGCGCACCCCAAATCATGATCATCAAATGTGAAAATATCCTGGTATTTTTCAAATAAAGCCATCACCTTATCTGGCTGTTCAACTGACAATCCAGTTAGCGCTTCCCGCGGAACCACTGTCATTATGCTGAATGAGAAATTTGCCATTAGGACGAGGTCCTCCTACAATCCAAAATCATATATGACGAACTTCAGCTATAGGAGCCAATTGCAGATAATCCACCACTTGGTGCCGCTGGATCATTATCATCTCCTTCTGTAAATTCGCTAGCAGTACCTTCACCTCCTCATTCCCAGGTAACAATAGCCCTTGAGCCACATGTGGTTCAAGCCATGATTGCTGGTGTAGCCCCACAATTTCCCTGTATAGCCCTTTAGGGACGTCATTTTTGAGCTCAGTTTCTATTATGCACTGGTGTCCAGATGGTAGGCTCAGGCGCTCGCTGCTTGGAGCGAAATCCCTTTATACTCATAGATCTGGTTGGGAAGGGCTCTGGTTCTCCGCTTCATTTGCCAATATAATACAGTAATCACCCATCACTGTACACCTTACTAAGTTGACTGGATCAGAATGGATCCATTGGGATTCCGTTAAAGGTAAAGTAAATGGGAATCTGTTGTCCCAAAATACTAAGAGTTTACTATGCCATATCTACCATAGCTCCAAATCTCCTCATGAATGCCGCACCAATTAGCATATTGTAGTTATTATTTGGTAAAACCACAGCTGGAGTGAAAACCCTAACTGACCCAAATTATAAAGGAAACGCGCTGTATGCTCCTTTGGACACAGTACTTTGTGTCCCCGTGGTCTCATATACTACTCTGTGATCCACATACAGCTTCAGTGGAAGCTTAGCCACCAACCTGGTAAAGATTATATTCACTGGGGCCCCAGTGTCTATGATATCTCGAATCTTTGTGTTCTGAACGCTATGTCACAGTAGGTGCACTCCAAATAAGAGCCATCAGTGTTTATTACGTGGACGTTCAAAGGCTTTTTGTTACTAAGGAAGGAGGATATGCCAATACTGAAATGAGGATACTCTATAGCAATTTTGACCGGAATCGCTACATTAACTCCTACTAGAGAGGCAATGTCCAGTTGAAGGTTCTGCGTTGCTTATGTCAGTTTACCCCAGGATCTGCCATGCATATGGCTTCTGCACATCCTGGCGGAACTCAGAGCTTTAGGGCAAATAACCACTTTTCTGGAATGGAAGCTGTGGTATCCAACGGAAGATGTTAGTATATCAATTCATCCAGCTGAGTTCCAAGTCCTATGTGAAGAGACTCTAGAGAATTGTTGGTGCAATTGAATTTATATTAGCAGAACGTAGAGTCCCATCTCTACTCCGCTTGAGCTTTTCCCTTCTCGATCTTCCCCAATGGCATTGCATACACCTACTGGTAGCCAGGGCAATTACCCGCATAATTCCCTCTTCATCCACACAGGAAGCAAGCATTCATAAAAGTTCACATATATAACTTGAAGCGGAAGGACCATAGAAAATTAACAGTAAATTGAAAGGTTTGGGATAAGCTTTTTGAGCGTACATAGTATGAAAAGGATACAGTGATATATAAGATGGAAAATATGTTAAATGGTTTATAGCTCAGTTGCTGCGGCCCATATCCTAAGGAGTATGCTGCGGCAACAGCAGGGGTCTTTCGCTCTATATTGGGGGCGCTGAACGTGGTGGAGAAATGACATAAAATGTTCACAATTCAAATAAGCCCCACATCTTCATTAAACATGAGACATAGCTTTTTGTAATTCCCTTATATGGTTTGACTGCCGCCATCATCACTATAACTATGTCCTCTGCAGATAAAATGTTGGTTCCTATTAACACATGCACTTCTGCTGAGAATCGTTCAGCAAATTCTAACAGTGACTAATTTTGGTGGAACTGTATGGTCAGGAAGTCAGCCTTTCATTGAGCCATCTTAGCTGCGCCCCCAAACAGCCGGAGAACAATCACTTTTACCTCTTCATAAGATAATAAGCTATTCAGAAAGTAACAGGTGACTTGATCAGTGCTCTCCACATCCAAAGCGGACAGCAAGTTTCACTTTCCGCCAATCTGAGGCCCCTTCCACAGTGAATTCAAATCGCTTAAAATAACCATGTTTTTCTTTTATCATGATTGAAGGGTGGTAATTTTTAGAATCAAACAGCTTCTCCTTGCTCTGAGCTCCAGCCACGTGGAGCAGCTGAATTGGGTTCCGAATGACTAGGGGAAACATCCCCTTGTGAGCTATAGTAGAGACAGGTGGATGGAAGTAAATCCGATGAATTGGACTTAGAAGAAGTAGGGTTGCAATGTGGGTCTGCCATGACCACTGAGGAATACTCGTTGGCTGATCCATAGAATTCCTCCCTGAATCACCGCTAACTGCACCATTTCCCCCAGTTCCAGCTTGCTCAGCAAAATGTTCATTGACTATATGTTCCACTTTAACTGAGTAACACCTACACCGGCCATCTTGATTTTCCTGTTGAAGCGTCTCATACTGATTTTACAACTCATGATGGATTTTACGTTCAGAGTCCAGCTTCCACTCCAAAGCCTGAAGTTGTGAGAGAACTTCCTCACTGTGCCCTGCATTCTTTCATGCTGCCTTCCAGAGTCACGCTCTTGTCAGTTATCGTTGTTATCTTTGTTGATGAGGGCAACTCATTATTGTACCAGTTCCTCGTTGGCTCATCAAAGGGTATCCAGTCATACTTGCATATTGCATAATATCCCATCTCAATGAATGGAAAGGGAATGGTTAAACTGTGCTCAGCCTGACTAACGATTTTCAATTGTGTAACCTGACGTACCAGCCAGAGATATCTGGGGGCACTGACAAGGGGATGAGTGCACTGTCAGCTATCCATTGATTACTCCACTCAATGCAAAGTTGGCTGAATTCAGCTACTATGGAACCAACATAATCCATTATCCGCCGCTCTGTCAGCATTAAACCTTCCCTGATATGAGCTATCACAGCTTCAGGTGCTTCTGCCAATTCCCTCAGGTGCGTCATAAAGTGCTTAATGTTGCTTCTCAACGTGGTTATATCTGAATCCATTCCGCCAATAGACTGTGCTGATCAAACTTTTCCCCTACACTTGAGGTAACTCTTGATTCAACTGTGGGACCAAAACTTCCAACCAATGGTGGACATCCCCAACACTGTGATAAACCTGACCAGCGCCCCCTTCACCTGCAAAAAAGAGCAATCAAGATGGTCAAGCAGGAGGCGAGTATCGTTATGCTGCACTTGAACGAGATGCATGAAGTCCCCAATTTCAATATTGTGTTGAGCCAGCACATGCAGTAGCTATTGGATAGATAGATGCATATATGCAACTAAATACTCTTTGGTTATGTGGGTACTAAGCCGATGAGACAACCCCATGGTAGTCATGTCCAGACAGGACATATACAATACATAGTGTGCTTCTTGGTCCCGTTGATTGTAGAACAGACTCAACACATGCTCCCCTGCCTTGTCTTAGTAGAGTAAATACCCCCACAGAAGCCATCATATAATTATCACAGCTGCTGAGGGGTCACATCTGTAGAGCGACCTTGTATATCTGTCGCCAACTCAGAACAAGTTTCAAGTTGCTAATCGATCGTAGCATCTTCAATACATGACTCTGTTGATGTAAAAAGTACTGGTCCATCGTTGGGTGCTTTCCACGCTTCCTCAGTGTATTGAGCGAAAAATCTGATCAGGTTTTGTTTTAATGAGTGAGGGCTCGCCAATTTTCCCTAGTGCTGATAAGCTACAGTTGGCAAGTGGCCCCTTGTAGTGAGCAACACTGCAAAACTTTGGTATAATGTCTTAATTCCGCCGAGTTTGTTTACACAGGGTATGAGCCACTGAGCAACTGTATTGAATGATATGGTGATCTCTGGCTCTAATAAAAACACAATAAATGGTATATGGAGCAATTGCCCCTATTGTCACTTTATTAATCCTCTAATAATTGCAGACTTATCTGCCAAAACCTCCAAAAATCCTCTTTCTCTCAATACTTGATTCAAATTTTAGATCTCGGTCTCCCAAGCCAAATGCATCTTCTTCTTGGTAACTTCTTATTTGTTATCCCTTTTCTAGGTGTTTTTGTCTATCTCAAGGTTTTTATGGAATTTCCATCAATTTTCCAAATGATCAACACTTTGGTCAATTTTCTTTTCATCCATATAACTTTCTGTCAATCTTCAGACTCATCTCAACTCCAATTTCCAGCCCACCAAAATGTATAGCATATCGTCCAGTCATATCAACTTCTTGACATGTTCAAATGGCATTAATCAATGCATTGGTGCTGCACTGTACCCAATTTTATAGGAATTTATCAGTCAGAAAATTCTTCCTCTCTGCCATTGGGGCGGTGCTATCCCAAAAAGATGATGAGGTGAGGAGCGCCCTGTTGCATTCTGCAGTTGGAGCCTGAACTGCCATGAACACAATTACACTGTGACCAAGTGGGAGTGCATAGTGGTGATCTACGCTTATAAGCAATTAAAGTAATACTTGCATGGGATAAAGTTTAGTCATAATGGATCGATATTGTTATGCTGGTTGCTAAATCTCAGAGAGCCTGAAGGGCATCTAGCTGACTGGTCTCTGAATCTGCAGTCTTTATTTTTATTTATTTGAGGTAAGCTGACCAGGGGATGGACATTACCAAAACAGAGAAAGAAAGTATCAACATGAAACCTGAGTAGGGTCAACTCTGTCATAGAAGTTTTTTTTTACCTCCAGATCGGGACTCAGATTTTTCTGGTTACATCATGAGTAAGGTTTTCGTGTTATTATACCTACTAACTGCCAATAGCTTCCTTTGGCTGGCACCCTGATTGATGTGCGAAGGGTGGGAATTGAACCCACAACCTTCAGGTTTGTAGCCGTACACCCTACCAACTCGCCTTTCACCCCATCTGAATATGCAGTCTTATGACTTTAAAGTCCTCCACTAACCCAGAGTAAAAAACTAAAATGCAGATTGCTTATGAGATTGCCAACCATTGCTGTTACAGCGGATCATAGTGATGTAAAGTATGACAAGATGCTCAGCAGGAAATACAATGATTAACCACCCCAAGTCATCAAGGTATTAGACAGAATAAGGGCCAATACGTTCCAGAATAACAGTTAATTTTACAAGAGGATAAGGGACACTACTGTGAATATCCCAAGACCTTCCACCTGACAAAATATCATTATGAGCGCACACCAAGCAATGGACATGGTAGAGTACACAAGACCCTGGTTTTATTGCGACCTCAGTACTACTGGGAAAGCATGCAATTTGACATACTTGAAATGATTACCTGCTGCCAACAGTGCCAAGTGGAGAAGCCATTATGCCAAAAGTCTTCATACCAGTTAGTTAAACTTCACTTTGCTTGGCATATGATTTCTATTGATGTTGTGGGGAACCTGGCAACTGGAGCAAAATGGTCCAAGTATATTCTGTTAGCAATTTACCACTTGACCAGGTGGGTTGAGGCACAGGCAATACATGATATGGGATTAGTCACGGTGGCTAAGTTTGTGTATGGATTGTATAATTCAGTGACATGACTGTCCACAGTTCATCCTTAATGACAACTGAACCAACTTCACCTCTAACATTCTATTTAGGCTCAATAGACTGATGGCCATCTGCAAAGTTCAAATGACCCCATATCACCTAGAATCCAACGGTATGGTCAAACGGGTCAATAGGACACTGTTGAATATACTCTGGAAGCTGGTAACGGATAGACCCTCTGATTAGGAGTACCCTCCTTTCCACCACCATCTTGGCCTATGACAACAGTTATCACTTGTCATAGGGGAAGAGTCCTTTTCAGTTACTATTGAGATGGCACACAGCTAGACCCAAACTTCTCTATACCTTCATGGAAGATACCAGAAGAATGGATCCTCAATGCTACTTGACCAATTTATTGAATATGCTGATCAAGCTGCAAACTGAAGCATAATCGTTCATCTTAGCCAAGAATAAAGAATCAGGCTATCAATCAGGTATGGAATAGTGGGCTATCTCAGTTTAAGGATGGGGACATGGTTCTATATAATGACCAACATGGGTTTGGTCAGAAGCTTAAATTGGCCAGCATCTGGATTGGTCCGAAATAATTGAGAAAACAGTGTTGATGCTTATCCTTTTAAGGACCCCATGAGTGGTCAGATCATTAACTGAGTGTATGTGAAGTTCCTTTGGGCATATAAACAACATAAGACTTATTATCTAGTCAAGGGGGAGGTAATGTTGAGATTCTGATAATACTGGTCAACAAGCCCTAAATAGTTATGGCGGAATGGGTGAGAAAGGCTGAACCAAGTAGTTTTATAATATGGATGAGATTGCCTTGACATAAGGCAATAGGGCGATACCAGCATTCAGATGAAATTTAGTGGATCACCTCCAAATCAGGTGATAAGGAAATGATGACGTACATCAAATAATTAGTAGATCGCCTTGAACTAAGGCGATGGTAAATTTAGAGAATAGCAGGCTCTGCTGAGATCAATGAGAATATGGCGGAAATGAATGGTCTAAGCAAAAGGGTTGGTATTGACTGAAGTCACTGATATAAGCAAGATGAGAAGATTGAAACAAAAGGATTGTTAGTAGGGAAGGAAGAGCGGAGCAGAATGTATCTGCTGATATACAAAATATAATAAAAAAGTGTCGTTGGAGCAATTGCTCTGTATTCTATTATACTTATCAATTGTATTCTATATTCCAGCAATCTTCATATCGTCCATCCTATTGTTCAGCGGGCTGAACCTTGCGCAAATCTTCCAGCATATCGCACTGATATCGCCAATATTACAGCATATTTTTACCTGGGATTATTTAAGTGCTGAAGACACCCCTATAAAATTACCATGAGGGGCGTCCATTTAGGACCAATAAGGGGGATAAGAAAGCTTCCTTCCTCTCATCACCTAGGGCGATCTAGCTTATGTGGTAGATTAAAGGTGAGTGGCTCACTAACCTCTGAAGGTTGTCCCATTACCACCGCTTCTCACCACCATGAAGTTAGTGAGGAAAATTAAGATGGTTTGTCAGGAGATGATTGTGGCCAGAAATTATTGTCATCAGAAAGTTCGCAGCCTCCAATCTTTCCAGAAGGCATCTTCCCCTAATTAAAGTTTTGTTAACTGTAGTAAGTCAATACTAAATGAAAGCAAATTGTTCAAATTGCTCTCATGTTTGAAATCCCCCATTTGACTTCCTCCCTACCACCAGTAAAGGCGATCCTGCTCCAATAGGATCATATATGCCAAACCCATTTATTAAAATTGAACCACCCCTACTTGCCCTGTCCTTGAGCACAACCTGCTGGACGTCAGACGAATTGTCACCATCTTACTAGGTATTATTATGCAGCCAAATCTCTTGGAGAAATCTGATACCAATCTGACCACTCAGGTCATATCTGAATTATATTGAAAGCATTTTAGTGTGTTAATACGCCAGAATTGAGTGTGATAGTGACTACTGAGGTTCATGAACACCCTCATATTCCCCAAGCACATACTCTTAAGTCAGCAGGCTCAAACAGGTCCAGTTGTTGGTCTATTCCTTTACTTTATTTTCAATAGACAAGAACATAAAAAAGCAATGAACATTGAATTACTTTTGCTACCAGTTAGCCGTGATACTTGTCAAGTTGACATGTTTCCATGTATGCATAATGACTGAGTCATAGTGGAAATCGTAAAAGCACTGATGACTTCCCTCCTTGAGTGGGAATTGGTAAAGAGCCAACTTGGGCATGTCTCCTATTTGAATGCCTTGAGGCGTCAAAATTTTGCCCTACTATTTGAGATTCTCCCCTCTCTGTTTGCCAAGTTTTGCAGTACCTCTGCGCGTTCCGCTTTCACTGTTATCAGAGAACTACCCACCCCTATTGGGGAGCTTTAAGTAATTGCCTCAAAATGATCTTCAGTGTCCATCCTTACTACTATTTGGTTTTTTGTGGGCGAATGGTAACATTTGTTGTTCATCATCAACCCTCAATTTTCCCCCTTTTTCATAATATGAAGTTCTCTGGGTGGCTAAGCACATATTATTCTGGCTTGTGTTTTGGGTGTCTACTCTTTTAGACTGACAGGCCAAATTTATTCTTATAAACCGGTGACATGGCAGTTACCCTAGTTATCAGTTTTTTACAACAAATGGAGCCCTTGTTGGGGTCTTTGTTTAGAAAAAGTTTTAGTTCCTGCAGTAAACATTTTTAAAAACTCTAAAAACAACACATATCTAATTATCTTCTAAAAAATTGTTGTTTGGCTTTAAAGATAATATTAGTTTTATCTTTGGAGTTTGCATATAATTTTGAATTGGGCAAACAGAGTGGGACTGCTGATACCCATCTCTTATATAGAGTATGTCCTAAACCAGTGAGTTGGGTGAGAGGAAGAGCCATGTGGTTAGCGCCCTATTTAGGTTTGAAGGGATGCAAGGCCCTATCCAATTTGAAAGTTGAGACTGTGAACTTAAAAGTTAGCCACAAAAAAGTCTTCCACCCATGTGAACAAATTTGGCAAAGGTCTTGAAGAGGATCTTAATTTTATCCATCAACAACTTGTTCACACTTGTATGCAGGGTGACGTACCTGAGACTGAACCCTCCAAAACCAAAATTTCTAAAGCTGTGTCACAAATGATTTACGCTCCCATAGGCCCTTACAAAAATAAAATCAAGGAAAGTATGCAATGGGTAGAGAGAATACAAATCTTCATATATATATATACTAAGGGATATGGCTTTAATAATCAACTGATATTCAAGTGTTCCAAAATTTATAAACCTGCACTTATTTTGCCACCCAGAAAATAAAATGCTTTACTATACTGGATGTACCACATGTTATAAGAGAAGGCGACGCTCATAAAAGAATTTGAGAGCAATATAGTCATGTCTAAAACTATCCTTAAACTTATATATAGCCTAAGAATAGTGAAACATATCAAATTTATCAAACTTATTTTATAACAAGGCCAAGGCATTGGAAATCTGTGATCAGATCATATTAGACAATGTAATATCTGCAATAGTATCTGCTTTCTCAATTTGACCACCAGCTCATGATGCACTTAAATCTGTTCAAGAAGAACCTCTAATCTTTGACATCAAAGAAGAAATCTTTTATTACTTCCCATGCTGATATGTGTCATATTTTCTCAGAAAGAAGCTTTGACCTCATATACACGCTGTTTGGTGAAACCTCAGAACTAGAGGAAGACGCAATTTCTGTTCCTGTTGTAGTTCTTTATTCATTAAGAGGAACAATGTTGAGATAATCCTTTCTATGAGGTGAAAAAAAGCCGTCATCCTAGGTCATGAGGAACTTTAATCTGAAGATTTTAATATTCTTCAACCTCATACTAAGGGTTCTCTCTAAAATATGGATACTTATTATGATAAAAACACATGATTAATTGGATATCCCTTGCTCCTTAGTTGGAAATAGAGTTTCAGGCTCTCTTACTCTGTCTATTTCAGACAAATCCATTACTTCTAATGTGCCCGCCGTACATAATGCCATCTTTTCAATCCTACATCTAAGCTCCAAAATTATTAATTAAAAGTAATGGTGCATAAGGTGAAGGAAATGGATATTCTGGATACCGTCTCACCAACCAATATAATCTCTTCATGCCTTATGAAAGAAATTAATATTGCTCTAGATCTCAACTACATCATTGAGTATGGAACTTTTGGGACTTCTTATATCAGGTCCCTTAGAGCTTAATCATCATCCCCAATACAGTATGGAGATCTAGTGGTGTCAGTTCCAGCTATTGTAGTGGATAATGATAGATATGAAATATTTATAGGCGCGCAATTTCTTCTTAAGGTTGACACTCTTGCTAGTCACAATAACCAATATCACTCCATATTGGGTTATGGCGTCCCACTTATATATAGAGCCTACTGAATGAAGGTGTAAGAAAGATACTTGAACTTGCATACTGGTATACCTTAAGTATATTTCGCATCTTAAACATTGGTCTATGAATCCAAAACTATATTTTCTCAACCTTTAATTGATGCTTGTGGATAAATGCCATTGTATCACATTAGTATGATTGTCATTATGCCAAAGATGATCAAATATTAGTAGAGATCGGGATTCAAATTACTATACTCATAATTCATAAAATCTCTAAGGAAGTTTAACTTTCAATTCATGAGACCCTAATGTGCTCTGGTGTGCTTGAGATGTAACTTGGTCCTAAGCAGTTTTTAAGTTAATTTTACTGATTAACTCAATGTTGTTAAACATAACCTATAGCTTATGTTTAATTCTTAATTGTTAATATATTTTTATATACCTAGGTGTGATACCCTATCTGAACTGTGTCTTGATAAACCTCTTATTATAGATTGAATAGAAGTTTAGTTTTGGCAATGCAACTACTCCCAAGCAGAATTATGTAGAAAATTTTAATTAATAGATTTTGAGATTCTTTAGAGAGGTCTTAGTGACTAAGAAATGGTAAATATATGTCTGATTTCAAGCTTTTAAATATATTGAACTCCATATCTTTTAACAGAAAGCCAGTGATTTGGCCCATGATTAACCATTTTAGCTCCAAAATCTTAGGCCAAAGGCGACAAAGTGAGAATCTAATTTTGAAGCTTGATAAGTGTTAATCACCCAACGCTACTCAAATACATAAACTCAATATTAGGCTCCCTGATCTCCAGCAACTAGACCTGGAGTCTATAGTCCCTTTGAGTTCATGAGGATACCAACACAAAGATTATAAAAGTTCATCATTTGACATCAATATAGAATGACCTTGAAGAGCCTTATCTGGGTATTAGATAAATTTTATCTTTATAAGGTACCTACGCATCTATACATCTGACAGGTTATAATTTAGTAAATTTTTATATATTTATATCCATCTTGTTGACTGCATACTTTAATGAAGTTCACATTAGTTATAGGAGATCGTAGCTCATAAGCTGGTCCTAGCCTCACTAAGAGAATTTAGAAATTTTTTAGTTTGAATACTTAAGCTCCAGTTTAAGATTCTAGTCTTAACAAGTATCCAAAAGGCAAGTTCTGGTGCCCATTACAGGGGCTCTGAGTTGTTCATATCTAAAACATCATTATTAGCGTATAAAAATACTAATTAATAAACTGTTATTTTAAGTTTGGCCAGGAAGTGTAACCATAGGATCAGTACTTCAGAACATGAGGTGATTCCAATGCAGCCTGAAAGCGTAGAAATATGGATGAACACCGAGTTCTCCTTCTGGCTTTTAATCAATATCAATATCTTATTTTCATACAATAACATCAGCATTACAAAACGCTAACTATGGTAAGGAATCTTCTAATTGGGGGTCATTTAAGTCAATACCACACTATGTCATGCCCTCAATTATGGAGTCGTCTGTATGGCTCTTCCTAGTTACATGCAAGAGACTGATACTAGAACTGAACATCATTTCCATCATTATTTACACCCACAACCCATCATCTATGCGAGGAGATTATCTTCAAAGTTCTAATACCTTAAAGGTGAATTTAATCCACCACCAGTAAGCAGAGAACATGTTACTAAAACAAATGGAAAGAAAGACTGCAACTTTGCTTACTCCAAAGTGGCTTAAAGATAACAAAAAGACATAAAAAATGCAAAAGAGCAAATAAAGTCCATGTATTGGTAAAAGTCATATTCTAAATTAAGCAGAGCTTTATTTTGAAGCAGTTCAGACTCATCTGTTGTGGACTTGAGGCCACATAGAACTTAGGATGTTTATAATGTGCAATCCTGTTTTAGACCTCCTTAAGGAGGTCTAAGGTAAATCCAGAACAAAGGTTCGCTTTATATAGCTCTAAATTAAGTATATCTTAAAAAGATGTGACTAAAAATTGTAGGTGTGGTGAAGAAGGCTATAATAAATCCGGATAATTTACATAGTAATCTCATTTCATACCAAAGCTAAAATTGTCCAATAAATCAATTTATTATCCCCCAATAGTAACATATCTCTATATTCCTGAACTTGAGCTTTACATTGAAAATAATTATTGCATGATTTAGTAAAATTGTTTTAAGAATGGGACGTAAAATCCATCTAGTACTAAAAAAATGGGACGTAAAATCCCATTTTTTAATTAAACGTAAAGTACTGTTTTGTTTTAGAGTAACTCCTGATTTTAAGTCTGTTGGTGTAATGTTCACAATCCCATAACGCGGCCTCTTGGTACCAACATGGGCATTCTTACCCTTACCAAAGCTGGTCCAAGGTGTATAAGATCATTTAGGGCGACCAACTTATACCCCTTTACAGTGATCTTCACCTTGTTTTTATGGTCAGTTCCCTTAATTATGTACTGAGACATGACAACCTTTTACAGATTTTTGAAATGAATCACAACAAGGTATGACAGCTCTGGGCGACTAAAACTTAAAATCTAGTATCATTAATTTTTTTGAAGTTATCTCTTCCTAGGCTCACATTAATTAATAGGCAATCTTGGACAATTGACAATTAATAATGAAGCCCATAACAATTTGTATCTATTTAGAGTAGGTTGACAAGGGGATAGGCACTTCCAATATAGTGATAAACTAACAACAGAATATAATATATAAAATATAAAATCCAGAGGGTTCATAGCCTCTTTTGTTGTCAGTAAGGACCGCCAGGTTTAGGATGATAGGGGAACAAATGCCATCTTTATGCCTGGGTATAATATGAGTTAAGGAAAGGATCAGTGTTTAAGAAATAGATTGGAAAACATGATTTGATAAACCTTATGTTACATGCGGTCATGTTGCCAAACATTAATACCTGAAATGTTCTAATCAATGGGAATGAAAACGATTGGTAACTTTGAGGAGGGTAGGAGTTGTTTCTGAAAATAAATCCATAAACCACAGTATGATATTTTTCATAGCGCTTTTTCTACTATTAGTCCATGGAGAGATATATGGACAGATGACTTTATGTTGAGAGCAAACATGTTTCTGGACAAGCTGAATACCCAGCCATTGCCTGGCGGAATAGACGCATAACTATAGACCAAATAACCAAAAAGGGTGGAAATTGCTCTAGGCGGTGTACTAAAATTCCATATCAGCTGCATACCTTGTATGAAGAAAGGGTGGTGTTATATCGCTCCATAGTGCGATACACTCTATGCAGGCATCTACACACATGAGCGCAGATCTAAGGTTATAGTAATAGATGATGTGTGTAGCTCCAGATTATCCTTTAGTTTCTAAGATTTATGGTATGTCCATTAAACTCAGATATCAATCCTGGAAATGTTACTTAATTTATAATTTATCATGTTGTTTATAACCACTTGGCCGTAAACTTTTTGTCTGCAAGTTAAGCTTGGGCAGCCTCATTGGCTAGTCTGTCCACTTATGTGGATCTTCCATTCCAGCTCTCCTCATGGCTAGAATTATTCGTTTAAAATGTGCAAGGGTACCATGTGAACCTGCAGCGGGTAGGTGCGATGCCAGATACCTAATCAACAAGTTTTGATGATCTAGGTTTCCTAGACGTTTAGTCAAGAAAAGATTAGTCTTATTGAATGGGCCCAATGTAGGTTTGGAAGACATGGCTAGTCACCTGGGCTATCAAGTTCTTAGTACTTGGGATGCTTGTTCTACATAACTTTCAGCCCCACCTCAATTATGCCTAGGGCCAAAAAAAGTTTAAAGACGCACTGGGGCTTTTTGGCCAGACCAAAGCCACCCCCCTTATAGAAAATATCTTTTTGAAAAAAAGGATGGTGAAAAGGCTATTTCATGTGCCGTGAACCAAGTGATTGATAATATTGAGTTGGTAAACACAATTCAGCCAATTTGACTTGTGTGTTGTCCATTAAGGGAGGCATTGCGTTCTGTTATCTTGTCCAGGAAGTGATTCTCCATCATGATATTGGCGCACCCCCTGACTCAAGCCATACTCCCAAGTGGAGGACAAATCTAGAGGCTGTCTTGGAAGTAAATAGGAGTTCAAGTGGGATGATTGAGAAACTTTGCTTATAAAATTGAGTGATGAGTTCCTTGGGTGTCTTGATATGCTGCCCTAAGGTGGATGGTGCTCAATGGGTCTAATATTTTCCTATAAAGATAATTTTTGCTTTTTAGCATTAAGTGATGAGTTGCTGATGATGAAGTCTTGTTGTATTGTCTTCACAAGTATGTGAGCATAATAATTTTTGGAGATATATTCCATACAGTCATCTTCAAAAGCCATCATTCTGACTAAAGGTTGATCATGGATTCTTAATCCATTAATGTGAGGATTTGTACTGCGGATTAATGGGTCAAAGCTAGAATTATAAAATAGGGGCTTAGAGTGTCACCTTGACGGAGTCCCCTCTGTGGGAAAACTAAATCAGTTAAAAATCCTGATCCACGTATAGCCACAGTGGTTGATTATAGTAAAAAGCATCACCTAGTTTACAGATCTGGTTGGGAGATTAAACTTGTGAAGGAAAGCCCTAAGATAAGTCCAGTTAGCCCTGTCATAGTCTTTCTGTTGATCTAGGAAACAAGTGCTCCAGAAGCTTTAGATTGGCAGACTTGAGCAACTATGTGAATATTATCCCATATGGATCTTCTGGTGACATATCAATATTGTGAAGGGGATATCTTTTCAGGTGGTATTTCCCTTAACCGTTTAGCCATAATATTTGTGAAAATTTTGGTGTCAGTATTAGTTAGGGAGATGGGGCCAAATGGATAGTTTATGCCTATTTCTTTTTTTGAAGAGAGTAACTTTATATGCTACTTGACCTCAAAGATGAAGGCATTTTTCCATAATACATTTATTCATGGAGGCTAAAATAATATTAAATTCATAATTAAATTTTTTTTATAAAACTCATAGGGAATCGCATCTGGGACAAGACATTTCCCTCTTGGTACACTGCGCACAGCTTCCCATAATTCTTATAATATCTTGTTAGTAAATTATTAGATTGAACTGCAGTGCTAATATGTGCACTGTAAAGGTATTTCTCAATTTTCGTTGGTTTGACTGGGTTGGATTTATAAATTTGTATAAAATCTGTGTACTTTGGTCGCAACTTACTCCAGCATTTTAACTATGGATGTATCCAGCCGCTGAACCTGTGTACAGGCTACAGTGCTCTTGCAAGAGTAAAATCAGCATAAAAAATTTGAACATGTTTCTCAAGACGTGTTATTTATCACTTAGATTTGGTCTCCAACGCGGTGTTGGTGTAAGCTTACTAAAGCGTTTAGGCGTGCAGAAATCTTAGACCATTTGCTCCCCCATTTAGGGCTGTATCCTAGGAGCGGTACATTGTTTTCTAGGTGATCTACCTTAGCCTAGGTGCGTTTGAGGATGTCTTAAGCTGCCCAGTCTATCTGAGATGCTGTATGTGTGATCTAGTGCACTGTTTATTTCTTAAAGTTTGACCAGGTGGTCAATGGATCTGAAAAAGGTGTTGAAAATCACATGTCAAGGATATATCTTTCACTCAGGAATGGAACTCCGAGTTGGCTAAATTCTCTGGGCGTATTCTGCACCTTCTGGGTGCTTGTGTGATTGTTTTTGAGGGAGTAAAGAACAGTGAAACTAACTGGTGATCAGAGAATTCGATATTTGTGATTTTAAATCTAAAATTTGGTGTCAGAATAAACAATGGTAAAAACACAAGGTCTATGCGTGACATAGATACTAATTTGTTATTATGAACATGGGGCCACGTCATGCTCTGCATGAGAGGTGAGCTTTTGGGAAAGTTATCATGTATACTTAAGATGGTTTTTAGCACGCAAGATTAACGTGCCTTTATGATGCCTCCATTGTGTGTGGTCAACAATTAGTGTTTGTATTGACTCAACAGTTCATGTCTCCCATAAAAAAGGTGTTAGCGGGGAGAGGGAGGAGTTGGCATGTCTGAGAGAAATTCACAACAATCCTATGCGCAGTTCAGTGAATATACGCAGGCTATTGTGTGCACTTCTTCATGCCAGGAGAAGGTAGCAGCTAGTACGTGGCCATCCTAAAATGAATTTTATTAATAAATTTAAAAATTTTGGGTTGCACGTACTATCACCCCACAATGCTGTGACCAAAACAATAGTGTTGGGAGGAGAAAATTTTCCCATGCCTCCTCCTTCACTTGTAAACAGTGAGTTTCCTGTACAGCCAGAATGTCCACAAAGAAATTTTCAGGAGATTCAACTCCTTGCCCAGGATGGTAAGGCCTTGAGTCCATTTAAGTTCAACGTCCCTATCTCTACTGAGACACGCAGTGCACCTCATTAGCAGGTTAGCAGGGCCCCACGGTCCTATTCCCTCGCTCACCAAGCTCACCTTTGCGTCCTTAAATTGAGTGCTATAATGGTGAGTAGGCACTGGGGTATATTTGTCCCTTTTGCTACAGATGATTTGGGTCCCCTCTTGCCTTTGGAGGCTCAAGTTTTCATTGCAGTGTACTTGTTGTGTTCCCCATTGGATTCATCTGTGTCTGACAAACTCAATTATTGATATTCAATCATATTCTGGTTGTAATTAATAATCTTGTGGATTGTTCAGTTCCCCTGAAATGACAAATTTGAGCCAAATCAAATACCTCCAAATCCTGTTGGTTTGTATTGACTGCTTTGTTATCTTTAACATTTGAATGGCTCAATGTTACTAGCTCTTCCTTATCTTCTTCAATCTGTTCAGGTGAGATGAACAATTCTTCTGATTCCTTTGCCTTGGCCGCGGCCAACTTTTGGGCCTGTCTGGACACCTTCTTCTTTGGTAAAATTGGGCAACAATTTTGTATTTGTCAAATTTCCCCCAGTTTGATGCTAGAGTAGTGTCTGTGATTTTGGCTTATTCTGAGTCGTTTTCGCTTATTTCCTCCTCATAGAGTTCCATTTCTCTTATATCTTCTTTTATGGGACATTCATGAATCCTGTGTCCAAAGGCTTGACAGTGGTTGCATATGGGTGGTGCACTTTTCCATTGTCATATGGAAAAGTGGAATTTTTCCCATCAATGATAGTAGAGGTGAAATGGGGATTTTGTGAGATTCTCAGCTACTTCCAGTTTCAGGAAACGGTTAAGATTACCTTCTATATGCTAAGGGTCAGCATTAGTTGGAACCTTTTCATCTCATATTGCTTAATTTCTTCATAGAATTCTAAGCCCACCCAGAGATGGTGTTCAATGACTGTGTATGTAAACATTGTTGGAAGGTAGTCAAAGTTTTTTATGAAAATATCCTTTGACTCTGTCCAACATGTACATTTAGTTAATACTAATCGTTGACTGTTGGGAATGTTGACCACAACTATGACCTTTGCGGCGTTATTAGTGTAAAGAGATTTTCTATAGCTTTTCTATTCCCAGCATGGTAGTGCACGGCGCTCAACGCCCATGTTAGGGAACTAGCTGTTAGTGCCAAAATCACTAGAGCCCAGCAGAAGGTGCTGGAGCAATAACAGTTTACGCATAGAAAAGCGATATTTATGATAAAAACGCCAATAGAAGAGCGTAGTGCACATATCAGAAGGGGTTAAGTGGCCCAGGTTGGAGGGAACCTGGGTGAACAAATGGTGCACGAGTTGAGAGCTGCAGGGTCCTTGCAATGGCAAGAGTAACGGAACGTGAGACCTCCTAAAAGAGGTTCACACACAGGAGCAATCAGAAGATCATAAAAAATGGTAAAAAATGTAAACGGGGAAAGGTTTATTTGTGAAGTTGACCAACAGGGACAGTTGGTCGAGGAAAATGTATTTAAGCTCAGATGGGGAAATTGGGGTTATGCCACAGTGGGCCCAAGCAGCGACTCACCAATATGGCAATACTGCCATCTGAGTTTGTGGAATAGGCTGAAACTGACTTCACTCAAGTGATTAACTGAAGTTAGATCTGACCTGAGCGCGTTATTTTGTAGGTGATATGGGTTTCAAATCCCTGCTCTTTGACTAACCAAACCAAACCATCCGCCTTTATTTGGTAGATAGTTCGTTTTAACGCTTGGCCCTTTGTCAGGGGCTGGGCACTCGGCACCCCACTAGGACCAACCTGGGCATATTTTGCCCTTACCCAAAGCTGGTTTAGAGTGTGCTTCAGGTCTGGGAGGCCCTGTAGCTTCACCTTTTGGGCCACCAGGCGCCCATCCTTATCTTTGGGGTTGATCCCCACTATTATTTCATATGTACATGACATCACCCTCTCCTCCTGACGGGGCTCAACCCCCCTCCAGGGGCTTGTGACAGGGAAAAGTTCTTGTGGGCAGGGGCCAACTTCATGGCAGTGAAGGACAGTTTAGGTGGGAATCCAGCAGCCTGGGGGAAACGCTTGTGGAAGGCTTCAATCAGATCTTGTGCATGCACACAGTTGCGCACTAGAACCCAACTGTTCTCTGCAGCGTCAAAGCCCTTCCAGGATACCAGGTACTCCAGTCTTCTTTTAATGCAGCGGGAGGCAACTGTCTCTTCCACCTACCACTCAGGCGCCCCATCCACGAGATAGGCCTCGGGAGTCTCAGGCGGGGGCCCTCAAACAACGTGAGTTTGCTCTCATGAAACACCGAGAAGATCCTAAATGAAGGGGAAGATCCAGCTGGTATGAGGCATGTACCACCTTTCTAACAACGCGGTAAGGTCCAATCCTCTTAGGGCCTAGCTTCTTACATGGCTGCTTGATTGGGATGTTACAAGCATCCAGCATCACAAGATCCCCTTCCTTGTATGCAGGGGTACCACTCGGCGCTTCCCATCAGCGTTCTCCTTATACACCCGCATTGCCGCCTCCAAGCTTGTGGAAACCCCCTGGTGGGCCTTCTTGATTGTCTTGGCAAAGTCCACCACCGCTTCAACCTTAGACTCACAGCTGGGCTCCATGTTAAAGGCGGGGTTAAAGCCATGGCTGGCGAAAAATGGGGAACAACCAATCAAGGAGTGCAAGGAATTATTGTAACTAAACTGGGCCATTGGTAGGTGAGAAGCCCAATTGGAATGGTCTGCGGCGGTGTAACACCGCAGAAACTGCTCCAAGCACTGGTTCACTTGTTCAGTCTGCCCATATGATTGTGGGTGATAGGCAGTCGAACAGCAAGGGTGAATCTGAAGAGTCTTACACAACTCTTCCCAAATGTTATTTTTGGATGACTTGATAGTGGGATTTAATGCCAAAGATAAGGCTGGGTGACAGGAGGCCCAGAAGATGAAACTTCAGGCTCTTCCTGACCTGAAACACACCTTAAACCAACGCTGGGTGCAATTAAACATGCCTAGGTTGGTACTAATGGGGTGCAAAATGCCCAGCCCTTTATCTCGGCCCAGGCACTGAATTGAATAATCTACAGTACAAACAAAGATGGTTGTGTTTTGGTTAATTGGAGAACAAGGGTTCAAATCCCATTCGGGTTATAAAATCATGAGCTTGGGTAAAATACAGCTTCAATCAATCACTCGAGTGAAGGCACTTTTGGTGTATTTTACAAGAATAGATGGAAGCGTTTGTTTATTAGAGAGTCAAGGCTTGGGCATGCTGCTGCAGAGCCCTAATTTCCTCAACCCACTTTTAATATTTTTTTGTGACCAACATTCCTTGTTGGTCGACTTTCTTAAATAAATTTATCCATTACTTTGTGTTTTTCTTATGGTTCCTTGGGCGAAATTGGTGGCAGACCTCTTTGAGGAGGTCTCCAACTATGTGGGCCACTACCTCCTATCACAATTTACCAAAATCCCAGGTGCACCCATGGGCTGCTCAGGTCCACTCCAGATCGAGGCACCTAAGCCTACTGACACCAAGTTACACTTAATTATGGACTTCCATCTGGGGTCCATTCAAGCTGTGAAGTTTCTCGCTTACCTGGTACTATATGTCATGCTCTACACCCTTGCCTTGGGTCCCATTTGCATAGGCACCATTCAAGGTGCCTTATTTCCCATTCTCCTAATGGCTAGTTCCCTAGTAGTGTGGGTTTGCATCCCACATCACCTTGCTGGGAACGAGAGAGTTACAGACACTCTCTTAACATTAGTTGACCAACCTTTTTTAATATATGTGCATGAGAATTATCTGTGTGGGACTTTCGTTATTAGTAAACTGGGTGCGCTGGCCAGTTGTCACTGCCACGATGGTGCTCACTACAGTTTTCTCATTTGGTTTTGTATTGGTGCATCTCGGCGTTATTCTTGCAACTACCAATTGGGAAGTGCCCACACTTCCTGCTGATACCTGGTAGTCTCAGACTTTTCAAAATCCTGTTGTCGTGATTCCCCACCTTTCTCCCAAGATTTACTTGGAAGTTTAACAGGCCTTGACTTCCCTTGAGCCAAAACCGTCTTAAGGTAAAAATAATTTGTCTAGTTCACGTCCGCTTTTGCAGGGAGTGGACCTGTTATCCTGGTTGTCTCCCAATGAGGCCGACTGGGTTTTTATGGTATTCTGGACCCAGCTGCTCTTGTGGCAAACAGGGGAGGACTTGGAGCGGGTCTTGGAGCAGAGTAGACCTTACAAAGCATCCCTACATTCCTTCTTTGAGTTCTTTTCGCTGCGTCAAGTGGGTCAGCTGATGAAAGCATATTTAAGTGAATTCTGCAAAGAAGCCCAGGCTTTGCCATTAACCGACGAGGTTAAAACATCATTTCTCCATTTGACCTTGGACATATTGATGCGAAATTCCCCAATTTGGCAGTCGCCCCAATCCAACTTCATTCATCTTGTCAAAACCCTTTGGGGTAGTTTCCCCACCCCAACCCAGAAGGGGCCAATTAATTTGGATGTCATCAGATCAAACCCTATAAATATGGAAGCCAAAAATTTGTGCGCATCTCTTAAAATGAAGTAATCTTATCGTTCTAATCCTTTGAGTTCTTCTAGATTCGGAACTGAACAGGGGTCTATCCCCAAGAATGAATTTAAGGTTTCAGATGATTCTGCCTCGATGATGTCACCCATTGTTGCCCCTATAAATATCGCGTCCTCAACTAGTGATATTTCCTTGAATCGTGAGAAGCTTTCCACTGATTTCCTCCCCATCTTGGCAGAAATTGGGAGCATCAGAGGGTCCTAACCCAAATCTAACCATAAAAGGGACTCCATTATCATTTTTCTTCCCAAGAAGTTTCTGAGGTGCATGCCAATGCACTGGTTTTGGTCTTGGGGGTGATGATCCTGGATATCAATGTAAACCAAACCATCAGAATAAGTGTGGGCTCGGTGAAGCCTGAAAACGCGTTTTATAATGTGAGCGATTTATCCCAAAATGAGCCATTTATATGCTCATATGGCCTGGATAAGGATCCTATTTTAGTATATCAGATTACCCCTGAGAACCCTCGTTTGACCCCTACCATGATCAGGGGTTCTCAGGAAGTGGAAAAATAGCTTTATTATAAATATAAAGATGTATATGCACCTGCAGAAAGTGTGGTGGGATATGTGGCCTCAGTAGTAAGAGTGGCCCACTATCCCTCCCCTTCTATGATTCCAAAACATACCCTGATGGCTTGTTCAAGCCAGAGGAAAAATTTTCTGGTGAGAGGGTAGCGTTTTCTGCTTTGAATAAATCTCATTCTGGATACTTCTTGTTGACTGTTACCCTTACATCTTCTTTTGGAAAGTTAAGCACAAGTATTTTGGTGGATACTGGTGCCTCAAATATTTCATTGACCAAGACCTAAATGACTACCTTGAGTTGTTTTACTCCTCAGGTGGTATGGTTAGAGGTGGGGCTTCTCAAGGCATCCCCACACTGAAAATCATGGGGTTAGTTGACTTCCAGGTGGATTCCTATCTGTTGTCCGACCAGTTTCAAGCTATCAGAAACCTCTTGTTCCCCATTATCTTGTGTGTAGAGTGGTGGCGGAAGTTTGACGTCAGGACTAATTTAAAAGAAAACACTCTATACTTGTCTTTGATAAATGGTCACCAGTTGATTGTTCCTTTGTCTGAGGATAACGCTCAGGGCAAATTACCCCATTGGCCCAATGTTCCCACTCCTTATCTTGCCCCTTTACTGAAGCCCCCATGGGATTTTCCTTACCTTCCTGTTTGGAGGGTTTGGAATCCTCTTTTGACGCAGCATCTGCCAACGCACTCCCTGAGCACTTTGAGTTTGATTGTGACTTAAAGATCACTGTGGATCTGGTGCGTATATCTTCCCCCATTTACCCATTGACTGTCTGGGAGGAAGAGGTGTTGGATGTGTGGGTGAAGGAACTGTTGGCCAAAGGTGCGATTTTTCAGCGTACCTCCCCTGTCTTCTTCCTAAATCTCTTTGTGGAGAAGGCTGATGAAACTTTACACCCTTGTTTCAATTATGGAAATTTAACAATGTGACTGTACCCAACCTTCATCCCATCCCTTTAAATTACTAGATTGCACGTTATGTAGAAAAGGCAAGAGTTTTCTCCAAGTTGGATTGCCTCAATGCGTTCAATCAAATCCAGATAAAGAAGGGCCAGGAGTGGTTAACAGCATTCCACACCAGAAAAGGAATTTTCCAGTTTCAGGTTATGCCCTTTGGGCTTTAGAATGCCCCTGCCATCTTTCAACGCCACATTGATGCTGCGTTGGGGGACTTGTTGGGGGTATGCGCGGTTGCCACATGGATGATATCCTGGTGTTTTCCCCTGATCAGGAGTCCCATGCAGTTCACCTTTGACAAGTGGTGGAGAAATTGAGGGCTGCTTGCCTTACTCTCAAGATTAGTAAATGTGAATTTTCAAGTCCCAGGTACTTTTCTGGGCAACGTCGTTTTTGACCAAGGCCATATGATAACTCCAGACAAGGAGAAGGCTACTCATGAGTGGCCCACCCCCACCTCAGTCAAGGAATTGAGGAGCTTTTTGGGGACGTGTACATTCCTCAAGAAGTTCACACCCAATCTCTCCGAGGTGGCAGCACCCTTATATAAGGCCAGTGGTGGCAAGGTGCTTCAGTAGTCCCCCATTTTGGAGGATGCTTTCCAAGCGGTGAAGTGCACCCTGTTATCCACAGTCCATCCTTCGCCATGTTGACCCTGCAAAGGGGTTCATTGTGTCCTCAGATTCTTCCAACTTTGCTATTGTGGCTGCCTTGTTACAAGTAGGCGAAGATGGGATAGACATCCAGTGGGATATTTTTCTAGGAAAATGTCTCTGCATGAGTTAAACTACGCCGTATATGACAAGGAGTTATTAGAAGTGGTGGAGGCGTTGATTTATTGGCGTCACCACTTACATGGCTCCTCCCAACCATTCCAGGTATCCACAAACCACCGAGCCTTATTGTACTACCGCGCTCCGCAAATTCTAACACCACGTCAGACCTGTTGGCATGAGACCCTTGCCCTATTTAAATTTCCTATGAGTTCACCAAGGGCAAAAAGAATGGTTTGGCGGATGTTTTAAGCCGCAACCCTGCTTTGGCTCCCAATCCAAAGGAGGTTGAAATTCATTACACCCAGTTGATGATTCCACTAAGTATGATTCTGCCTCACCTTAATGATTCCATGGTCCATACGCCAGCACTCGCACCTCTGGAAAATGCAGCAGAATATAGTATGTTCAGAAAGGTAGTTCTTTCTCAGCCGTTATCAGCTGAATATACTGTTGTTCTCGCTAAGAGTGCTCTGAATAAGGAGGACTTATCTAGGGGCTATCACGTGAAGGATGAGATGGTATGGTTTCAAGGGTGCCTATGGGTTCCTGATGGGCCACTGCGCCGGAAATCCTCTGGGACCATCATGATGGAATCATCGTTGGTCATCCTGGGAAAGCAAAGACCCAGGAGCTGATATGCGCACTTAAAATTGGAAGGGCTTGCCTGCTTAGGTGGGGCGGTACTGTAAGAAATGTTTAGTCTGCAATCAAATTAAACAAAATTGGCAACCTTTGGCAGGGTTGCTGGTACCAGTCCAAAAGGCTGAAGGGCCCTGGACTTCCCTATCAGTGGATTTCATTGTGGAGCCACCCGTTTCAGATGGGTATGATGCCATCATGGTGGTGGTGGACTGGTTTACAAAGCTCGCCCACTTTATTCCCAGCAGAATGACCATAACGGCTGCTGAAATGGCCAGGCTCTTCGTTGCACATGTATTTGCGCTCTATGGGGTTCCTCAAGAAATCATTAGTGACTGGGGACCCTAGTTCACCTCCGTCTTTTGGGAAGAGTTGTGTAAAACTCTTCAGATTCGCCCCTGCCATTTGACCGCTTATTACCCCCAATCAGATGGGAAGACCGAGCGAGTGAACCAGTGCTTAGAACAATTTCCGCGTTGTTACACCACCGCAGATCATTCAGATTGGTTTCCTAACCTTCCCATGGCCCAGTCTAGCTACAACAACACTTTGCATTCATTGTTCGGTTGTTCACCCTTTTTTGCCAACCATGGTTTTAACCCTGCTTTTAACATGGAGCCCAACTGTGGTTCCAAAGTGGAAATGGTGATGGACTTTGCTAGGACCATCAAGAAGGTCCATCAGGGGTGTCCATGTTTTTGGAGGCGGCTATGCTACTTTATAAGGAGAATGCTGATGGAAAGTGCTGAGTAGGTCCAGCGTACAAGGAAGGGGATCTCGTGATGCTTGATGCTCGTAACAACCCTATCAAGCAGCCATGCAAAAAGCTAGGTCCAAAGAGGATTGGTCCTTACTGAGTAGTTAGAAAGGTGGGTCATGCCTCATACCAGTTGGATCTTTCCTCCACATCTTGGATCTTCTCCCATCTTTCATGAGAGCAAACTCACGTTGTTTGAGGGCCCCCCACCCGCGAATCCTTAGGCTTATCTTGTGGATAGGGCGCCAGAATGGGAAGTGGAGGAAATAGTAGGCTCTCGCTGGGTTAAGCAATGTCTCGAGTACCTGGTATCCTGGAAGGGGTCTGATGCGGCTGAGAACAGTTGGGTGCCATCACGGGATTGTGTACATGCCCAAGACCTGATCAAATCATTCCATAAACGTTTCCCTGAGGCTGCAGGATCTAAGCCAAAGCCAGCCATTGCTGCTATGAAGTTGCCACCAGCACATAAAAACTTCTCCTTAGCGAATGCACCTGGAGGTGTGGATCCCAAGAAGGAGGATAGGGTAATGTCATGGTTGAATGACTTAATAGTGGGAATTAATTCCAAAGATAAGGCTGGGCGACAGGAGTCCCAAAAGGTGAAACTTCAGGCTCTTCCTGACCTGAAACACACCTTAGACCAACGCTGGGTGCAATTAAAACATGCCTAGGTTGGTACTAATGGGGTGCAAAATGCCCAGCCCTTTATCTCGGCCCAGGCACTGAATTGAACAATCTACAGTACAAACAAAGATGGTTGTGTTTTGGTTAATTGGAGAACAAGGGTTCAAATCCCATTCGAGTTATAAAATCATGAGCTTGGGTAAAATACAGCTTCAATCAATCACTCGAGTGAAGGCACTTTTGGTGTATTTTACAAAAATAGATGGAAGCGTTTGTTTATTAGAGAGTCAAGGCTTGGGCATGCTGCTGCAAAACCCTAATTTCCCCAACCCACTTTTAAAATTTTTTTTGTGACCAACATTCCTTGTTGGTCGACTTTCTTAAATAAATTTATCCATTACTTTATGTTTTACTTATGGTTCCTTGGGCGAACTTGGTGGCAGACCTCTTTGAGGAGGTCTCCAACTATGTGGGCCACTACCTCCTATCACAATTTACCAAAATCCCAGGTGCACCCATGGGCTGCTCAGGTCCACTCAAGATCGAGGCACCCAAGCCTACTGGCACCAAGTTACACTTGAATATGGACTTCCATCTGGTGTCCACTCAAGCTGTGCGTTTCTCGCTTACCTGGTAATATATGTCGCGCTCTACACCCTTGCCTTGGGTCCCATTTGCATAGGCACCATTCGAGGTGCATTATTTCCCATTCTCCTAATGGCTAGTTCCCTAGCAGTGTGGGTTTGCATCCTACATCACCTTGCTGGGAACGAGAGAGAGTTACAGACACTCCTTTACACCAAAAGACAGAGGTAAACTTGGGTCCCCAGTCACTGATAATCCCTTGGGGAACTCCATGAAGTGCAAACACATGCATGACATAAAGCCTGGCCATCTCATCCGCGGTTATTGTAGTTCTGCACGGAATGAAGTGGGAGAACTTTGTAAAGCGGTCCACCACCACCATGATGACATTGTAACCATCTGAGACAGGTAGTTCTACAATAAATTACACCGATAGGGAAGTCCAGGGCCCTTCAGCTTTCTGGACAGGTAACAGCAACCCTGCCAAAGGTTGCCAGTTTAGTTTCATTTGATTGCAGACTAAACATTCCTTACTGTACCGCCCCACCTGAGAAGGCAAGACCTTCCAATAGTATGTGCGCCAGATTTACTCTAGTGTCTTTGCTTTCCCAGGATGACCAATGGTAAGTCCATCATGATGGTCCTGGATGATTTCCAGGAGATGTGGTCTAGCAGGAACCCATATGCGCCCTTGAAACCATATTATCTCATCCTTCACGTGATAGCCCCTGGATAAGTCCTCCTGATTCAGGGCACTCTTAGCGAGAACAACAGTATATTCAGCTGCCAGCGGTTGAGAAAGGACTACCTTCCTGAACATACTATATTCCTTCGCGTTTTCCAGAGGTGCAAGCGCGGGCCCATGGGCCAGGGGAGAGGGTCATAGAGGCAGAAGTTTACTTGGAGGAATCATCACCTGGGTGTTGTGAACTTCCACCTCCTTGGGATCGGGTGCTAAAGCAGGGTTGCGGCTCAAAGCATCCGACAAACCAATATCCTTGCCCTTGGTGAACTCTAAATGAATGCGAATTGGGCAAGATTCTCATGCCAATGAGTCTGCCGTAGGGTTAAGACATGAGGAGCGCGGTAGTACAGCAAGGCACAGTGGTCTATACGTACCTGGAAAGACTGGGATGAGCCATGCAAGTGTTGACGCCAAAATGTCAGCGCCTCCACCACAGCTAGTAACTCCTTATCATAAATGGCGTAATACAACTCAGGCAGAGACAAATTCCTAGAAAATATCCCACTGGATGCTCTATATCATCTTCGCCTACTTGTAACAAGGCGGCCGCTATGGCGAAGTTGGAGGCATCAGTCAACACAATGAACTCCTTTGAAGGGTTGACATGGCGAAGAACAGTCGTGGACAACAGGGTGCACTTCACTGCTTGGAAAGCATCCTCCAAAGTGGGGGACCACTGAAGCACCTTGGCACCGCTAGCCTTATATAGGGGAGCCGCCACCTCAGAAAGATTGGGAGTGAACTTATAGAGGATTGTGAACGTCCCCAAAAAGCTCCTTAATTCCTTAACTGAGGTGGGGGTAGGCCACTCACAAATCGCCTTCTCCTTGTCAAGAGTTATCATGTGTCCTTGGTCAAACATGACGTTGCCCAGAACGTGACCTGGGACTTAAAGAATTCACTTGGAAATTTTCAACGTTAGGCTGGCTGCCTTTAACCGCTCCACCACTTGCCGAAGGTGAACTGCATGGGACTCCTGATCAGGGGAAAACACCAGGATATCATCCATGTAGGCGACCGCGCATACCCCTAACAGGTCCCTCAACGCTGCATCAATGCGGCGTTGAAAGATAGCAGGGGCATACTTAAGCCCAAAGGGCATGACCCAAAACTGGAAGATCCTTTTTCTGAAATGAAATGAAATCAACCACTCTTGTCCCTTTTAATCCAGATCTGATTGAACGCGTTGAGGCAATCCAGCTTGGAGAATACCTTCGCCTTTTCCACATAGCGTGCAATCTGGGAATTTAAAGGATGGGATGGAGGTCTGGTACAGTAACGTTGTTAAGGTTACCATAGTCTACGCAGGGGCGTAAGGTACCATCAGACTTTTCCACGAAGAGTAGGGGGAACATACAGGGGAGTACGCTAAAAAATCGCACCCTTGGTTAACTGTTTCTTTACCCACACATCCAACGCCTCCTCCTACCAGACAGTTAATGGGTAAATAGGAGAAGAGATATGCACCAGATCCACTGTGAGTTTGTAGTCACAATCAAACTCAGAGTGCTCAGGGAGTGCGTTGGCTGATGCTGCATCAAAAGAGGAATCCAAACCCTCCAAGAAAGAAGTTATAGGAATTTCCACTGAGGGCTTCTGCATTGAGGCAAGGCGATAATGGATACGGTGGGGCCAATGAGGCAAGTTGCCTGGGGCGTTTTCTTTGAACAAAGGCACAACAAATGTGCGACAATTCTTCATGGTAAGGGACAAGGTATTCTCCTTCAGGGTATTTCTAATGTCAAACTTCCGCCACCACTCCACACCCAAAATGATAGGGAACAGGAGGTTTTTGATCTCACTGAAGTGATCAGACAAGTGGTACTTGCCAACCTGATAATCCACTGTACCAATGATCTTCAGAGTGGGAATACCTTGGGACGCCCCTCCTCTAACCACATCACCTGGCAAGTAACTCAGCCCAAGGTATTCGCTAAGTACTGGTCCATATAGTTTCCAGAAGCGCCAGTATCCACCAAAATAGTAGTGGTGAGCTTCCCTAAAGGAGAGGAGAGGGTGGCAGTCAATAGAAAATACCTGGAATGGTCTTTATTTATTGAAGACAATGACAATAATTCACCGAAAAATTCATCATCTGGCTCAAGCATGCAAACAGAATTGGTGTTGGAATCAAAAAAGGGGTGGAATATTTAGCCTCTCTTAGTACTGAGGCCACATACCCCACCATGCCTTCTGCAGGTGCATATACTTGATTATATTTTTAAACGCAGTGCCTTTTCCACTTCCTGAGTGCGCCTAATCATGGTAGAGGTCAACCGTGGGTTCTTAGAGGTAATTTGATATACCGGAATAGGGTCTTCATCCAGGCTATATGAACTAATAAATGGATCAGAGGTAGAGACCAGGTTTCCGTTAAAAAACGCGTTCTATGACGCGAATGACCCTATCCCTTGATTCACAATGGATTGCCCGATGTTATTCAAGACCAACACCACCAGACCCATCTGCTTTGATTCCGCCAGCATTGTCTAAATGTGCCAGCGAAGGGAAACTCATTTATCAGAATGGAATTTAATTAATTTGGTGGAAAGTCGGGGAATCATGACTTTCAGACATCAAAGTGTCTGAAACCACCAGGTATGAACATGAAGGGTGGATACTTTCTAGTTGGAGGCAACCAAAATAACGCCAAGTTGATCCAAACTTTGGGAAAAAGAGGAAACAGTGGTGCGGCTAATGACAGCCAGAGCCACAGCCGATGGCCACTGTTTCCACTTCAGAAAAGTTCCACACAGAAAAAGTTTGTGCACATAAGAAAAATTAGGGTTGGTCGACTAATGTAAGGAGAGTATCTATAACTCTCCCGTTCCCAGTGTGATAGTACACAGCGCACAACGCCCACATCAAGGAACTAGCCATTAGTGCCAAAACCATTAGAGCCCAGCAGAAGGTTCTGGAGCAATAACAGCTTAAGCATAGAAAAGTGATTTATAAGATAAAAACGCCAGTAGAAGAGGCGTGGTGCACATATTGGTAGGGATTAAGTGACCCAGGTTGGAGGGAACCTGGGTGAACAAATGGTGCATGAGTCGAGAGCTGCAAGGTCCTTGCAATGGCAAGGGTAATGGAATGCAAGATCTCCTCAAAGAGGTTCACGCACAGGAGCGATTGGAATATCATAAAAAAATGGTAAATAATGTAAATGGGGAAAGGTTTATTAGTGAAGTTGACCAACAGGGACAGTTGATTAGGGAAAATGTATTTAAGCTCAGATGTGGAAATTGGGGTTATGCCATAGTGGGCCCAAGCAGTGACTCACCAATAGGACAATACTGCAATCTGAGTTTGTGGAATAGGCTGAAACTGACTTCACTTGAGTGATTGACTGAAGTTGGATTTGACCCAAGTGCGTTATTTTGTAGGTGGAACAGGTTTTAAATCCCCATTCCTCGACTAAACAAACCAAACCATCAACCTTTTTGGTAGATAGTTTGTTTTAATGCTTGACCTTTCATCAGGGGCTGGGTACTCGGTACCCCACCAGGACCAACCTGGACAATTTTGCCCTTACCCAGCGCTAGTCTAGGGTGTGCTTCAGGTCTGGGAGGCCCTGTAGCTTCACCTTTTGGGCCACCGGGCGCCCAGCCTTATCTTTAGGGTTGATCTCCACTATTATGTCATGTGTACATGACAATTAGCTTCTTCTGCTATTTCAAACACAAGGTCCACCCAGCCATGGTGGATAGTATGGGTCGTTATGTGCACAGTGTGCAGTAATAATTTTGGTTGGGCTTCACTAAAGTTTTCCCAAAATGCCAGCATATATGTTCCTAAAAAATGAATCCCATTTTAACTGACAATATAAGCTGTGAATGGGATAACTTCATGTAACTGAAGTATTTTACAAAAAGAGTTTTGAAACCCATATGGTGCATCACCTCATATTTTTTGTTTTCACTTGGCCTTCATTATTACCAGTTTGCCTGGTGCCTTTGGGATGTGCAAAGCCTGATCCGCTGCCCTTTACTGCATTCGCCCTATACTGTCCTTATTTTTAGATTACGCTCATCTCATCTGGAATAGATTATCAAATTTTACTGTTTGAGTTGAATCGTTTTTACTAAAAAGTGATAGAAAAATGAAAGAAAAGAGCCCATAACAACCTACCTTTCATCTTCTAGGATCTTGAGTTACCTAAAGGAATAATTTTAATAAAGGCTTATAAAGTGTTTTAACTATTGTAAAGAGTCAGTTAAAACAAAACTCCTTCCACTGTAAAGATCAATTTCAAAATTGGATTCTTCTTTACTGCGATGATTGATATACATCAAGCCTTTCATCAAAAATTGCAACAGCGTAGTAATGAGTTCTACTCAAGCGAAAACATACTGGGTCCTGAAGGGCCCTGAGGACCCAAAGTTCTAAAAGCCTGCATGAGCCTAGGGATACTGAAGGGCCCAGTGGGCCTCCAGGTTCCTTGATCCAAGCTCTTAAGGTCCTGATAGATCATTGAAAAAGGAGATACTATCCATTATCTTAATTTATATGAACTTGGAGAAAACATATATCCAGAATATAAAACATTGTTTGTATTACATCTGTCAATCCTAATCTAACGCTGGATGCCCTGCCTGTGGAGATGGATAACTTTTCTGAGTTTACCAAAATGTAGTATGGTTTTTATTTTGGATGAGCAAATCTGTGGGAACATCAAGACCCAAGTTTTTAGCTGCTTGCGTCAGTTGCAAAGTCAATATCTTGATATCCTGGTCCCAAAGGAACATTTCAGCCATGAGGCCTCAGGAGCCTCACTCAATCAATAATGTATAGATGTAAGACAATCTAAAAAGAACATGTTTCTAACACAATAAACAGGACCCTCAAGAGTATGATTTTATAAAGTCTTCAGAGCTTATTTTTTTCATGGCATCAACACCCTTTATGACCTCCCAACACTAATCTATAGCATAGTCTTGAGGAGAAAGTTTCCCTGACCAGGAGATTATTGCCTAATCCTTACATTTCTATAAGAATTTTATGAAGGAATTGATTAATTATCAAAAGGTAAAGCTATCCATTCCTGCCTCAGAAGCACGGATAGAGAAATTCTGCCTCCTCATTAAGAGAGTACCAGACCTTGGAGCAAGTTTACACCACTATATTTCAAGAACTTAGAATTGTAAAGCCCTGTCAAACAAAAAACAGGTTTTCATGGTTATACGTCTAAACAAGGAAAATCCAAGCAAAGTTTTTTGCTCCTTTTAGCCTAAAAATTTTAATACCACTTGCTGTATCACATTATATGGTTCCATACCCGTTATGATTTCCACTCTCAGAATGTGGCATGAGGTTCAATTATATATGATTGGGCTTAAGAGCAACTTTACTTTATTCAATAATAAAATAATTATCAATGAGCTTCCTCTGGCTTTGTTCACTAATAATCCTGTCATGACGTCCTCCCTAAATCAGCCCCAAGTACATGCTGTAAAAGCCAATGACTAAAAAAGACCTAAACGAATATATTTCTTGGGCTACGTCACAATTCTAAGTGATACTGGAATAGACGCGCCAAGGATGAGGATAAAAAACTGTCATCAAGGATGAGGCTCTTAGTCTGAGAAACCCAAAACGCCTAAAAGCAAATCAATTTTGTATACTAAATTTGACACCATCTACCTCTTCTTGGAAAATGTAAAATGAATTAACATCATTTGACAACAAAGAATTTGATACTGGTTTCTATTTCCTAAAATTGTTTCTAGTTTCTTGTTCCTTATCCTGTATCCTCAATAAGAAAACTTGGTAATACAGCTGCCTGTTAAGATCCATAGGATTCATGTTCTCGCCATTATTGACAGCAAATACCCAACTAATCTCATTTTTCTGAAAAGATGAAGTATTTCAGGTTTTGTTCCAGATCTACCTCCTTATATATGGAACATGGAACTGCCTGGCCTTTTTGCACCTAATCTATCGTGGCCTAGTCATTGTTACTTTTTTGGTAATTTACCTTGGTTATTTCAGTGATAGCTCTCAAAAAATCCCAGCTAAAATTTTCCAACACCCAACTCCTTTGCAATTGTTACGTCATTTTTCACTATGCTGATAATTCTTATCCCTATTAGTGAATTAAGTTTCTTTAATGTTTAGACCACACAAGATAGCAATCTGGGCATGAGGATAGGGCTTGTTTATTAAAATGTAATACCAAAAGAATTAAATCAAACCCACGTCCAGGGCTCTTAAGTTTGAATACCACCAAGGGTCGATAATCTAAAGAATATGCCCTAAAATTACTAAAAGTAGATTTTGATACCTCCAAAATCACAAGTCATAGTCAATACTGAGTTCACATAAAAATCTCGCTTGAACACTTGTTAAAGATTTAAGGTGTGGACAGCCGATCAGTAAAAGAGGTTCTCTAATGTACAAATACTCAACCCTGCCTATAATGGGCCAATATCAATGTTGTTAGATAACTTGATTGATGACACTAGGACAGTGAGACCTAATACACCAAGTTCTTATTTCTATTTTTTATAAAGATAAGGTTGACAATTTTTGTAGTTTTTAATCCTATGAGATTTTAGCTTGGAACAGCCACTTTACTAGCCCAATGAAAGCCAAAATTAGGAGCAGTTGAGAAATTCCAACTAAAGGTATAAATTCCTCTCACCATTGAAAGAACCCTTCAAAAACCTCATTTTATTAATACTAATAATGGTGCTAATTTTATAATCTACAGGAAAACAATCAAGTTCCTCTTAACATGGCTGTAGATCAAAGTAATTTAAGCGATTTAAAACCCTTTTACTAACTCTAAACAATCTAAAATACTTTGATTATGGAGGCCTTTTTATACTCCATAACCTCCAACATAATTTGCAGCTGGTAAATAATTTATAATATGCCTCAGTATAGGGATATGTTAAAATGAGCATGCGCACAGCATATCAAATGAAGTCCCTAGAAGAGCCCATTTTAAACCTTTGGGTTCACTGCCAATGACGGTTGAATTATTATTACTCTATTTGGATATACTTTCCCATTTGATTAACTCAATTTAATGAGTGGTTTATCAAATAAGGTAATCAATTAATTTTTTTTCCGAAATAAGTGACACAGAACAAGCTGATAGTTATCCACAATACTTTATAGCCACAGGAGCCACAGTTAGACTTAAAACAACAAACATAATTTGAACACACAATAGCTTTCACTTTATAACTTGCAGAATTAACCCAGAAGACTGGTTAAAATCAAATATTTGGACTCCACAAACCCCATAATAAAAAATTTAGAAAAAATCGTTTTTTGAGAGGAAACTGAGCGGTTGTTCTTTTTATCCTACTTTATCACTCCAAATCATCAATTTACTATAATTACTATGATTAATTCTATACTTTTTTTACTTCTTTAACATACAATATTTTTATTGGAGTTTTTTTTGGTTCTAATACCGCCAAAGATAAGAATACTTACTTTATAAGTTTCATAATTAGGTTGATTTTCTCAGTAGAGGTTAAGAGGAACTCCTGTGCACTTAGGAACGGTTATTTTAATGGATATTATTAGTGGTAAATTGATTTGAATACACTTGCAAACATGATAAAAAGTACCATGTAACAGAGATGAGACTCTCCAAATTGCTTAATAACGCATCATTATGAACAAACAAATAACTTATCACAACTGGATAAACCCTATTATTCAGAACTTCCTAAGCTAGCGGGCCATTTTGGAAATAACTGGTGTCACTACAGGGGGTACTAATGAGCAATTACGGAGAGTTCTATGATAATACTATGGAAGTGTACCATAGAAAGGAACTTTAATGAAATAGATCTGGAGATTATGTTTAAGTTACTTAATGGGTTGAAGCATCTAGTACTCAGTTGACAAATGATCTAGAAATGGTAAGGTTTTAATACAAGAAAGAATTAGGGAGATAGCCTTGATCTGTAAAAGATCAAGTGCATTTCTTGAAGAAGGAGAACAAAAAAACTGTTCAAGTGTAAAAATGAATTATACAAACCTGTAAAGCCACAATGACCATGTATCATTTGAGACAAGATATGGATTATATGCAAGTTAGGCTCTCCTCCTCTCAATCAGCTTTCTACTTTTGGAGAACGCACTACCAGTATTACACATCAGCCATATGTTTACAACCTGATCAACAGACTCAATATTAAGTTGATCACAATTTCCTTATAAATAAAGACTAAGTTTGTTTCTGTTGATTGGACTATAGCTGTATTTTTTATATACAAAAATATCTTGAATGGAGCAAGTGACAAGAAAAAATTTTGGCATGTTTAGGGATGCATGAGTAGAGAAGCATAGGAGATTCTTAAAGTCAAACATTGACCCGTTTACACCTGGGCTAAAGTCAAGGAGTTTACATTGCAAAGTCCAGAAGTTCGCAGGATGATTATTACATGAAGCAAAAGTTCCTCACTATGAAAATGGGAAATTCTAACTAAGCTGTGGACTAAGAAACTTCGGTATACCACAAGTCCCAACAGCTTTGGATGACTAGAGCCTTGGATCTTGTCACCATGAAGACCAATTTGCTTAGCTTGCTAACCACACTTGCAACTCCTGATGCACATGACATTGCCTTTGAAACCCTCCATATCATTAAGTCCATTAGTCAAGGCTCAATTGACATCAAAGCAGCGTATAAAACAGAGAAAAACATAAGAACATCAGCAACGTCATATTGATTAAAAGCTGTTTAATTTTTCTTATAGCCATGAGGATTAACTTAAGGTGAAATTTTACTAACCTGTTAAACAAAAGTAACTAACGTTAAACAAAATCAAATGTACAAACTTTAATTAAAAATCGTACTTTTGGAGAAATAGTACCAAGCCAAAGAAAGAAATTTAAAGAAAAATGTAAAAGGGAATCGTTGTATTAGTCAACTAGATCAAATAACAAATTAACAGGATGGCTGAAGATGGACCTGATTGAAGTAAAATCAGGATACATTGTCATTGTATCCCCAAGCGAATTGGAGGTACCTGCCTACCTGAGACCAAACCAAGCGAATTTGTACCTCAGAAAAATCTTACTTGGCTCAAGCTTCCAAGTCCATACAGATTGCAGAAAGTATATTAGATGGCGAAATATAAACGGAAAGTACATCTAAGAAGATTGCAGTTGCAGGCTAATTGTCACCTGAGGCATTCAATATGTTCCATCTACATAAATACTCATGAGTACTCAGTCAAACAGTCATTGCTATTATTACCACGGGAATGACTATTGTAAAAGAGATTTAGAAAAGTGTAAGTTGCCATACACAAGATCAAAGTGTTAGCATTACTGGATACTGGCACTCCAGTCACCATTATATCTTTCTAAGATCATGAAGTGATTAATATTGCACCAGACATTGTTAATCAGGCCAAGTTTAGAACCTCTGGGCCTGGTTTAACTAAAAGAACTAGGAGCAAGCTCCGTCTTACCCTTAAAATTTATATGCGTTGTTCTGTCTGCTCCAGTTATGGTACTTGAAAATGACTAACAAAATTGTCTAATTAAAACGCAGTTCTTAGTTTATTTTAGTGGAATCAACGACGATAATAAGAGTTTGGAAAGTACTGATTTACCAGATGCCACATGTTCGGGGATGTGAATAAAAAACAGAAGTGAGTATGCCTAGTAAAAATTGATCATTTCATTTACCCAGTCAGTTATACATGAAGAAAAAGGAATAAATAAGTTACCATCAGTAAACTCAAAGTCTAGTTTGCCCTTGTACGTGTGTGAGGGGATGGACTTTATAACTTGAGGACAGAAGTTTATGCTAAGCAACACTAGTAATTGATACCTAAACAGATAATGCTTAAGATCTACTGCATTAAAGGATTAGAAAACAGGAACCCAGAGCGTTGTCTGGATTTTATGATTCTACCTATCAATAAGAAGTCAAAGTCCTCTTTGGAAACATTATCAGACATGTTTATAAAGAGAATGGTCAAACCATAGCCATACATAGATGTATCACTATACCATCACTGAATCATTTCACACCAGTGCTGGAATTGACAATAATGGGGTTGCAAATGCCAAATTAGAAAGAGTAAAGTGAGCTTGAAAAATTATTGGATCAATATTTAAACAAATTTACCTCAGACGCATCAATTATGCCTTTCAAAGGAGAAGTTTACAATATTGAAACTGGGAGTGTCATATCTCTTCAATCTAAGACTCACTGCCATTAAGAGTGATGAAAAAGTTGTCATCAAAGAATTACAACCACTTATGGATGCAGGGCTGGTACTCCCCTCTTACTGTTACAGTAGAAGGATGGGACTCACAATATAGACAAAGAACAGAAGAGTCAATGACTGAACTTAAAGATATATTACTAATTACTGTACCAAAAAGCTCTGAAACAACTCAGATAATTGATCCACTTATCCACAATGGACTGGACAGCAGATAATGGAAGAAGGCTTTGTCTCCAGAAAAATAAGAGAATTGTGCATTGATAACCATCTGGGAATCATAAGAAACAACACATATGTCACAGGATTGTGCATCGCCCTGTCTACGTTTCAGCAAGTTATAAATCAAATTTTAGAGTTTTTGAAATTGGTAAGTGTTATCTTTTATTTAGACAACATTATTATGTTCATTAAGTCATCAAGAAATATCTGGCACACCATGTAAAAGTATTTACTTCCTGAGAGAACACCTTCAAAAAGAGAAAAAGAAAAAAATTTTAGAGTCAGTTAGAATTCCTTGACCATGAAGTAAACTGAGTAATCATCAATACCCAACAAGAGAAGCCATTTCTTAGCTAATTTCCCTTAATGCATCATAGATGACCATGTGTTCTTGGACATAATAGGCTACTACCTCAATCTATTTCAAACTTCACAGGCATCAATGTGTCACTTATGCACCTGCTATAAAATGAGTACTTTTCAATTAGGAACAAGAACAGGAAGATACGTTTGACAAACTGAATTAGAAATTGATGGAAGCCTCAATTATGATATACCCAAACTTTAAAAAGACCTTCTATGTTTATATCAACATCAGTAAAGTGGGTATGGATGCCGGCTTATACTAATTGGATGATAAAGGGGTGTTTTCCCTTACAAAATTCTATTTAAAAGACATTTACAAGAGAAAAACAACTACACAGCTATAGAGCATGAGTTCTTAGCTTAATCAGATTAGTATGCCACTTCTCACCTTAAATTTAAGCGTAAATTTTAAGATAAACATGAATCACGCCTCATTTAGATGGTAGCATATGAGAGACCAGGTTAGAATAGTTGCAAGATGGCCCATTCAGCTTCAAGGTTACAATTTTGAGATTCTGCACTGAGCTAAATAAATTACCTGAACGCAAATAATTTTTTGGGATTATCCACTCTACACTAGAAAGTGCCTGAAGATGATAGGATTTATGAACTACTTGGAAGACTAGAGGATGAATTGGTAGAAGATGATGAAAATATCTAAAAATTTTAGAGAGTTGTTAAACAGAAACGAGGTTAAGAGAATTATAGTTAAAAAGTTAGTACACAATAAATGTTACTGTGAGAACAGTGTCCTACCACTCTATAAGAATATACTATTAATAAATTCAGGAAAAAAACCTAGTATGGGGCCTACCATTTCATAGCTTATACTTAATACAAGAAAAACTCCATGATGAGGTAACCTGCGAGGGTAGCTAAAGGTAACATGGGATAAGTAAATATATAGAAACATTCTTTATCCATAGTATGAAAGACAACCAACAGAGAGCGTGGTTATAGACACTAATTTAACGAAAATTGGGCCAATGGCCTGGATAAATTTGTTGAGCTTAGAAATAGTTTTGGCTAATAACACAAATCTAGCATCTATATTTATATACCTTGAGTATGTGTGAATTTAAGACTTTGACGCCATCTTCAATCTATCATTTTCATTAATATTGGATTTTGTAAATTAGTCTAATCCCCGTTTGTAAAGCAAATGTAGCAATTATTCTTGATTAAACTATAACAGGTGACACTTTCCACCATTAATGTATTACCTTAATTTGCATCAAGCGATTTTTGGGGATCAATCTAGGCTGCTTGTCCTTAACCCAGCGTTGATCCACGGTGTATCTGAGGTCAGGGATGTCGGCCAGCTCAACTTATTTAGCCTTTCTTCATTACTTCTTGTCATTGCAATTTACACTAGAAATCATGTCATGAGACATGAGATTACCCTCCAGTATCTGTGGCACCATTCCGCCCCTAGGGGCGTCAGCCAGAGAGAAGTTCTTATGCACTGATGGAACTTCATGGCTGCAATTATGGAGGTGAATTTGATATCAATGGCATCTGGAAAGCGTATATAAAACCCATCAATAAGTTCTTACGCATGATAACTATTTTGGGCTGAAACTCAGTTGATTTCAGCTGCATAACCTTTCCAATGTATGAGATATTCTAACCTTCTTTTAGACTGACAGGAAGACACAATCTCACCCACCTTTCACTCAGGTGCCCCACTACAGAATATGACTCTGGGGGTCTCAGGAAGGACCCTCAAATGGAGTCACTTTAGTCTGATGTAAGGTGGTAAAGATTTGAAAATTTGGTGAAAGATACAGCTGGTAGAGGGCATGACTCAACTTTCTATCAATGCGGTAAGGTACTATCCTATCTATCCCCAGATTCTTTTATGGTTTCTTGATATTATATTATTGGCATCAAGCATCACAAGATCTCCCTCCTTAAATTCAGGACCAACTCTTCTCTTACCATCAGCATACTACTTGTAAACCTTCATAACAGCCTCTTAGATTGTGTTTACCTCTGGTATATTTTACTGATGAACTTAGCAAGTCCATCACCACTTCCACCTTGGAACCAATCATGGGTCCTTGTTGAATGCAGGGTTATAGCCATAATTTGCAAAGAAAATAATGTACCCTATATAGTAATGGTGGGCGTTGTTGTGATTGATTTGTGATAAAGGAAGGTGTGTGCCACAATTTGAATGGTCAGAAGCCGTGCAACACCAAAAATTGTCCCAGGCAGTGGTTCACTCTCTTTGTCTGTTCATCTAAATGGGGTTGAAAGGCAGTGGTGTGGAACAGATAAGTTTGAAGAGTCTTACTTAACTCCAAAATACTGATGTGAACTGAAGTCCACAATCACTGATGATCTCCTTAGGTACGCCATGGGTGGAGAAAATGTGGGAGATAAACAGCTTAGTTTTTTAGGTTGCCCTCACTGTGGAGTGGCATGGGATATAAATGGGCGAACAGAGTGAAACAGTTCCTTACCGCCATGATAGCATCATACCCCTCAGATAAGGATAGCTCCATAATAAAGTTAACTAAGAGTGAAGTCAGTGGCCCTTCTGCTATATGAACTGATACAAAATAGCCAGCAAGGGTTTGATAATTTAATTTTATTCTGTTGAAAACAAGCCAATTTTTGGTATAACGTGAAACATGTTCTGGAATTCCCTTTAATATATATATGCAGCAGATAAGCTTCAGGGGTTTCGCCTTACTAGGATGCCCCACTTTAAACCCATCATGATGCTCCTTAGTTATTTCTAGGCGATGAGGTCAGCAGGAATTCATTAGCATACCTGGAACTATACCACATTGTCTTTTATATGGTACCCATTCTTTATGTCTTCTTTGTTCAAGTTGAACTTGATAAAATAATATTGTACTCTGAGGACATAGATTGTGACAAAACCCTAATTTAAAAATATCATACTTATCCAAATTCTCTAGAGAAGCAAAACCTGGAGCCCAGTAACTTTAGACGGCTTATTAGACACAATCTTACCTGGGAAATTATCAAATGAGTGTTATAGAGCTTACTTTCTTGAGGTCAGGCGCTAATGTAGGATTGCAACTTAAGGCATCAGCTAGACCATTCTCCTTGCCTTTTGCGCCCATATAAGCATACAAACGGTTAAAGGATCATATGCCAACGAGATTTTTGTGGGATTAAGACATGAGGGGCGTAGTATTACAATAGCAATTGGTGGTCAGTACAAACCTGGATGGCTGGAAAGAACCATGTAGATGATGACTCCAATAAAGTAAAGATTTTAACTCCGCCAAAATTTACCTGATTTAGGATTTTAACCAAGTATGCTTTTTCCAACATGTTCAGATACTATTGCTTTAATCAATTGGGGATGAATGCCAAACTACAAATTAGTGTTGAAGAATTTTAAGCTTTTGAGAGGAAAGCTCCAACTTAGAATTTAATCATCTGGAGCTAAGTTTATGATGTTTAGGCTTCAAAGGAGTAATATTCAAGTTAGCAATTATGTAAATATAGTAGTCAATTAAGTCTGATTTAATAACTAGAATTCAAGAGTTATTTGGTTGATCTCAGATAGCTTTTAATTTAAGGTTTTTGGGCAAGATTGCCACAACTTTGGAATCAAGTTGAGTAATTTCTGACCAATAACATACCAAGTCCTGCAGGCCAGTAAAATAGTAGTAGGATTATTGTCGTCAACCAATGGTGAATAAGTTTCTAATAGGTGGATACTAATTTGCCATGAGTCACCTATATATATGAAGCAGATATTCTTAAATAAAGTACCTTTTTATTGGGTTACTACATTTTTACTAGTATTATTTTTAGTTTATTTAAGCAACAATGTCTAAGTCTCTTTGAAGTAAAAAAGGTCCATTTTACCTAACCATTATTGGCTCAGATTGTTCTTCCTGTTGCAAAACATGAAGACTTGTTAGTTAAGTGTTAGAATCCTTGTGAACCTGTGTAGTTACCTTCTTTTCAACACCTTGTCTATTAAAGTATAGTTTAACTCATGAAAAACATATTTTGGAAAACATCCTACCATATGTTTAACTCCATCTTTGCCCACTTGTAGATGAACAGCAGCAATAGCAAAATGATGAGCGTTGCTAGCTACTATAAACCCTATTAGGATCTAGGTGATGAATTACCAATATGAAGAACTAAGTTAACTTTACATCCTAAAAGCCAGCCTTTGGTGCAGATGACCACTGAAGAGCTTTTGCATAATGCTTTTCTTTCCCATTATTATCACTTTTAATAATAACAGGATTCTATGCAATTTCTCCAAGATTGACAATCAACCTGGAATATGAGCAAATTTGTCCGCAACAACACCAGTTGGGCAAAAGTGGCCAGCGCGAAAGGTCCAAAGCCCTTCCAACCCACCGGGGGAAAACGCCCCTGGTGGAACATTGACACACCCACCCACCAAAAAGGGTGAGCACAACACCACACCCAGAGTTTTGCAATTCCTGCAAAAAATGGGCGTATATACCAAAATTGAGCACTCTCAACCCTTATCCTCCCTAGAACATGGCCTCAGAATCATGGTCAGCGATACTTCCCTCAAGTCATGGGAAAAAATGGGGAGGCCTTCTCTGCAACTTTCCTGAACACCGTCTCAGTAAATTTCAAAAATTTACACAGAGGATGGGTGGACGTCGGGTTCATGTCTGCGGAAGAAGTGGCAGAAGCTGCAAAAATTAAAATTTTTATAAAAACCAACAATGAAGACAGAATTATCTGCACGGTGTGCACATGATGGAATGAGGCAAAATGACCTCTTCATTGTATTTGACCAACTTCTGAGCACCGTGCACCATGATGTCCTCGTGGATGAACTCCGTGGGGGCCTCAAAGGCTTCGGAGTAATCAAACAATTTGAATTTCAAAAATTTTCCCTCCTGCCCCACCTGTGCACAGGAAAGGCAATTGCTATTATTGAACCTGACCAAGATGTGGCTGAGGACATCACCCTAATTCCCCGCACAGCGACCATCAACCTCCCCAATGGCAGCGTATCCCGCCCCTTCCATATCACACCAGAGCACACCCCACCCATTTGCGAATTCTGCTCAGCAATAGGCCACAAGGACCATGCCTGCCCCATCAAATATGGGATTGAAGCACCAGAATTCTGCGAAGACAATATGGATGAAACAAGCCCAACTTTTGGGAAAATTAAAGACTCTACTTTCGCCTTCTATTGGGGTGAAAGAGCCAATATCGCCTTGGTTGAGCCCATCTCATGCAAGGACTGACGTCGCGCACAGACTGCCCACAAGCAGGCTGCGAGTTCCGCTGAGACCCAAGCTTGCACCACGATTTCCCCAGAACAGATTCAAGTGGATGCCATGGCAGCACAGCGGAACAACCAATCAGACCAAACACATAAAACCCAAAACAACCAAAATGAAGAAACTGTTGGACACAACCAATCAAACACACTCAACCAAGCAGGTGTAGATCCACATTGCACCACTGAAAATCCTCCCAACCAATCATATATGTTCAATGATGACATGGAAGACAACTTCAGCCAATCACAATGTGAGAACACCTATGCACAGGAACCAACCACCCTGACCCACAACTCCCACCCATCAAACTCACAGGTAAGTGGCAAAAAAAATTTTCTGATGGGGCAAAAGCCAACACACACCAAACCCAAAACATATGGAGTAATCCAAGCCAGAAAAAACCAAATAATGCCAGCTCCAAGATTCGCCGATCAACACAATGATAACAATATGGCTAATTGACCTCACACTTGCAGTATGACTCGTGAGAAGGAACTGGGTGACCTCAGTGGGTCACCCCAGCATTCCTGATGTGGGGACTACCACAATCAACATAGGGACGCTCAACATCGCAGGAGCCAAGGCCCCCACGTCCCAGGCCAAAAAAATGGCTTTCCTGTGCAATATCCCCATGGATATCTTGGCCATCCAAGAACCCCACTGTCCACCGGGGGAGGAGGAGTCATGGTCAACCATGCTCCTTCCAGCCAAATCCTTTTGGACATACCATTGTGGGATGGTAATTCGAACAAACTGTAACCCTCCAGTAAAAATCCAAAACACAGCATCTCACCTGGAGGGATGGCTACTCCTAGTGGACCTCAAGTGGAATGGAGAATATTTCACCATGGCGTGTGTATATGCCCCAAATAATCCAAATGACCGCCAAAAATTCCTGTCTGATATCCTCTCAATCCCATTCCCTGAGGCAACATTTTTTGCAGGGGATTTCAACTGCTAGCTAAACACTAATACCAACCGCTGGCCCAAGTCTGAGCTATACCCTGTGGCCACACGGAACTACGCATACTAAAGGCAACATTGGGCATATGTGACACCATCCCCAAACAAGCCCCCACCCTGGCCAACATGACAAGACCCCACCACAACAATAACCAGCTGGTCTCAATGACCTGGATTGACCTGATGCTCGCCCCTATAGACTTCTGGCACCGATTATCAAACTTTACAACAACAATTATCCCTTTCTCTGACCATCAGATGGTCTCAATAATGCTATCATCCTCAGAAAAATACAAAAAACCACCCACCTGGCACAGAGTTCACCTGAGCACCATCCACCTTCTGGAACTTAAACTCTGAATCGAGATGGTGCTAACAACATGGCAAGAAAGACAATCACTGGATGGAAATTGTATCGCCGAATGGGAAACTTTCAAGGCTTGTGCAACTAAGAAAGCTTGCCACCTAAATTCAGAGAAAAACAGCCGCGATGTCTGCGACAATCAACAAGGCTATCAGACAGCTTCAACACCTAGAAAACAATACACCTAGTGAGGGATACACCCCCCAATTGAGCCGCCTGTGGTTTCAACTATCAACACAGGTAAACTCCCTATTTAGAAAACACCAGCATTACACCGAAATATGCTATAAATCAAAATACATTTTATCCGGAGAAACTCACACAGCCCAATTTTTCTGCCACTTTAAACCGATTTCAAAGTCGGCGACCTGCACACAGGTCCACCAAATGGATGACACAATGGCATCCACACCATTGGAAATATCAGCTGAATTACACCGATTTTACACTGACCTGTACATGGCGGAATTCGCATCACCCAACAAAATTGAAAAATTTTTATTATCTGCCAATATCAATACCATAGCTGGCCAACCAGACCTGGCAGCACCCATAACAAAAGAAGAAATATGGGAGGTAATAAGATCAACCCCACGCAACAAGTGCCCTGGGCCTGATGGCCTCCCATATGAATTTTTCAAAAAATACTTCAAACATATCGCACCAATACTACTAGCAACTATGAACAAGTGCCTAGAAGACACAGCCCTTCTACCTGGCGGCCAAGATGCATACGTGGTCACACTTTTCAAAAAAGGAGACCAAGCAGATCTGAACAACTGGCGCCCAATTGCTCTCACCAATACTGATACAAAAATACTAACAAAAATTTTAGCCAAACGTTTGGGTTACATCGCCCAGACAACCCTCTCACACCATCAATTTGGATTCATCCCAAACCGCTCAATTTGGGATAACATCCATACAATTGCCAATATCTGCCAAGCTAACCCCACAGGCGCCCTTGCTTTCCTGGACCAAAAGAAAGCATATGACCGAGTACACTGGGGATACCTAGAACAATGTCTGAAGGCCTTCAACCTAACACCCCGCTTTATAAACTGGGCGCTCCTCTATTATACAACTTCACCCTTGACCCCCTTCTCCGCATTGCAAACTCAAAGCTCACCGGAATCAGGTTGGAGGGACAACCACCAACCAAAATGCTCGCTTTTGCTGATGACTGCGTCGTTGGAGTCTCAGGCAATAGGGATGCCAGGACGATTGAGCGCATCATTCACCAATATGAATCAGTGAGTAATGCCATGCTGAACAAACAGAAAACAGAGGTAATTGTAATGGGCAAATTCAGCTCAAACTGGGCCCCACCCCCACACCACCACAGAAAAACCAACCAACCACACACCTAACCACACAACAAAGACCCAAGCCAATAAAACCACTGTGCTTACCCTTTGCACCCCACCCGCCACTGACCCAGTCCGTCATCTGGGCATATGGCTAGAAGCTGGTGGGTATGCTCTTGACACCATAGAAACCAACATATTGGACAACATCACAAAAAGAATGACATGTATGCGAAGGAATAAAGCCAGCCTAACCGGAAGAGTTGTATTAGCCAACTCCCTGATCCTATCAAAGCTATGGTTTGCTGCCCATGCGATCCCTTTCTCCGCCAACTTCACCGACGCAGTCTACAAGCTCCTGCAGAACTGGCTATGGTCAGGATACCGTGCACCTATCAGGCTGGAGACCATGTATGGCCCACGGAAGAAAGGAGGGATGGGGCTGCTCAACTTCATGGAAAGAGCAACGCAAATACTAGGCTCATGGATAGCCTCCACGACGTCACCCAACCCACCATCCTTCCACTGGGCTAAGGCAGCCCAAACAAATTTTGCAAGGGCACTACATCTGAGGTCCCCTTCCAACCCTGAAGACCCTGATGAAGTACCTTGTAACACACCCAAATGCCACTGGACCACATAACACCAATCGATATTTCAAACGTATCCTATACAACCTAAGACAAGGAAATTGGAGTTTCGCATATGCACAGCAATCTGAAGACACCCACCCTCAAACTGGATATGTGCAACTCCACAGAGGACAAACAGTATCTAATGCGCCCAACCCATTACCATCCTTCCCTCTGTCCAGGATCGACTACCTAGACCACCAAGACATCCCATATGATCTACAAACCCAAAAACAGGTGTGGAACATCGTCACCTGTCCCCTCCTATCCCCACATGTATGCTCCACAATGTGGTGATACATGCGCCGCACATACAGAACAGCTGACCGTATGTTCTCAATGTTCAAGACATGCGCCATTTGTGGCGGACCCAACACACTAGCACACCGCCTAGAAGAATGCCCGCCATCTGCGCATATCTGGGCCAACGAGATGCACTTGTTTCAACAACCACCCACAACCAAATTCCGATTGTCCCGTGATATCATGGCACTCAACATGACCTAACCTATCCCCCAGACACTGAGGGCCCTAATTGTGTGCATTGCAATATGGTCTATTCACACAATTACCCTCTACGCATTCAATGGGGTCTTCCACAACCTTAACCAAACCATCGTCAGGTTCCACAACCATTTGGCTGACCACTTCCAAGCCTGGCTGTTCTGCTCACTCCAACACAAATGGAAGAAACGGATGGGTACATGGATTCCAATCTGGTTCCTCCGATATGACACTGAAAACCTCACAGTCTCCATAGGCGGTACACCCTACTAGCCAGGGTCGCCATAACACCCAAGGTCTAGTCACCCACCACCCGTGGCCCCCAGCCACACCAAAGTGTGCCATGTCATATTCTGAGTTATCTTTAATTGCTTTGCTCTCTTTTCCCGCTTCTGTTTTCTCCACCTCTTCTTTTCTCCTATATATCAGATGTGTCTGTCCCCTGGTCGGCCATCCTCATACAAATAAACAAACTCTGAGGTAATTAACATGTTTTTCTTAAGAAAAGTGCACATAACCAAAAATCTTCTAAATTTTTAGCTTAGATTGGCGTGGCCAGTCACAAATTGCCTTCTTTGTATGGAGTAATCGTGTAACCTATGTCAGAATGGTTTTCCCAATAAGGGACCTGGGTTTTAAAAGATTCGCATCTACTTATCTCATAGTCAGATTTGCTGCTCTAAAATGCTCAACCACTTGCTGAAGATAAATCTCAAGGGATTCTTGATCAGTGTGTAAAACCAATAATTCATCCATTTAGGCAATAGCAAATACATCTAATAACTCTCCTCACAAAACAATAATATGAAGTTTGAAAAATTGTTTGCGCATTCATAAGACCAAAAGGCATGACTCAGAATGTAAAGTTCCCATCCTAATATGGAATTAAATGAGCTAAGCTTGCCTTTTTTAATATTTTTCTGATTATAGGCTTTCAAGAAAACCAGTTTTAAGAAGAATTTAGCTTTCTTTACATAGTGGGCAAATTGTGCCTTCATAGAATGATTAAAAAATGCGTATGGTGACATTATTTAAGTTCTTAATCTCACAAGAGCGTAGAGTACCATCTTCCTTTTCCACAAAGTGAAGTGGTGTGCATAATATAGAGGTACGCTTAAAGATGGATTCTTTTGCAAGTTACTCTGTATCCCAAATATATAATGCTGCCTCTTCTCGCTTAGTCAAAGGATAGATTATGAAAAAAATAAAAACCAGGTCAACTGCGAGTTTAAAATCTCAATTAAACGCTGAATGATCAGGTAAAGCATTTACTGAAGCTGCATCAAATGAAGACACCAACTCTTTCAAACAGGGGATGGGGGAGCTTCTGTAGTGGGCTTTAGCAGAGGCAAAAGACTAAGCTAATGTATAATGTCCATTTCAAAAGTTGCTTATAGTGTTGACTTCAGATCTGAGGATTATTAATTCTTGGTCACTTTTCAAGGACAAAGTCAAGGTATTGGTCCTTAAAGTAGTTTTGATAATAAACATTCGCCACTAGCCAATCTAAAGATATTGGGCTCAGCAGGTTTATGACTGCCAAGAAGTGGTCAGCCAGTGGTACTTACTAACTAGATAACCAACCAGATGCTGAACCTTCAAAGTGGAGATACCCTCAGAAGCGCATTCCCTAACCAAACCACCAGGTATTTAATCTAAATAAGTTATTTGGCTTGACCTAGATCATTAAAGTTTGCAGAGGCAACGGTATCCACAAAAATGTTGTCTTGACTTCCTCAAAATGGAAGAAAGAGTAGCAGATATTATAAAATACATAGTATATTATTTTTCATTGCAGACAGTATACACAGATCACCAATTAGCCATTTCAGGCATTCTAACGCCACAAGAATAATCATTTTTTTATTTTAAATGGAGTGGGATAGTTAAATAATTGAATGAATGAATGAAAAACCCAACCATAGTTTTTTCTGTTGTGGCATACTTACCCCCATACTCTAAGAGTAATTCTTTTCTGCCGCCTGGGTAAGTCAAATCATCTGGGGATTCAATCAAAGGTTCTCAAGTGTGATATGATGTACATAGATTAGTCCAAAACTAGGGCTTAAGAGCTTAAAATGTCTCTATTTATATCTAGATTACTTTCATTTAAATATGTTTATTTTGGTAATAATAGTAAGATATCCATTTCATTGTCTGGGTGGATATCGTCATGCATCATAATTATGGTGATTCTCCCTTCTATTGAGGGTTTTCAGCATTCTGGGAAGTGAAATTACAAACTAGAATTTTATCAGATGTTGTGTTAATTAAAAACGTCAGGATAGATCACTACTATCCCTCAAGTTTTCCTGAGAGCTAAGGCGTGGCACTAGAATATGCCACCTTTTTATAAAAGATAATTAGGACTTCCAAGGGCAGTATTTATAAGGGTGGTCGCAGCTGAAACAACCTTATCTCAATTACTAAAGCATTAATAATATTTGGGGCTAGACCCCTGATGACATCAATGTTCCCATTAGAGCAAAGGCCTGACAATAAAAAAAGCCTCTATATATGAAAGAAATTTGGCTTTTTGAGAGTGGTGTTTATAGAGGTGGCCATGGGTGAGACAAGGTCAGCCAAATTCTTTAAAAACATATAAAAAACTTTTGGGCTAAACCCTATCAAATCTAAAATTTCAGAGAGAATTAAGGATCATAGTGGAAGGAGCCTTCATTTGTAAGAGAATTTGACTTAGGGAGTGGTATTATTAGGTTGGTCGTGGGTAAAACACCTTGGCTATATTATTGAAACAGTTAATTGATAACATGGCCTTAGGGTCCTACTGAACCCTTGAGTTTCCTGAAAATAAGGGTATGGAAGGAAAAGAAGCCGCCATTTTCAAAGGAAAATTACGGTTATTAAAGGCATTTATATAGGGTTTTTATTGGGAAAACACTTCTGGCAAGATTACTAAACCCCTCTGGTTTGTACGGAAATTTACAAAGAAGAGCACTAATCATAATCTCAATAGGCTAGTGGAACCCGGCATTCCCAAGTGTCCACTGACTGGCTGATCACATTTATTAGAGAAAGTGAAGTTCTAAAAATTTCCAGGCAAAAAAGGACCTGGACCAAGTCTAAAATATAATATAGATAGAATACCTAAAGGCGTCCCAAATGACTGGATGAAAAGAACCTAGAAAAGGTTTGTAATGAAAAATTTCAGGATGAGTATCTTTCAAAAGGCGTTCCAAATTAGAGATAAACATTCCAAAACTTAACCTGATTGCTTAAATTTATAATTATCTGGCCAAAGACACTGGGTGGAATGCAAAGCAGAACCTAAACGCCAAGAGAGGTCAAGCAACAGTTTTTTAAATTAAATGTGATAGAACATAAGGAAGAAATAAAATCCAGTGTGGAAGGACCACAGAAAGTCCAAATCCATCAAATACCTTCAGGAAGGTCAGGAGCTGTCCCATAATCAGTAAAAAAAAGAAACTCTAAGCTGAGCCACCACCAAAATGAATGACAATGCCGTTGTGAGAAGAATGGTGACCATGGCAACTAGCTAACGCACTCAATTACTGATATGAGAGATTCCACCAATTAAAATCCCCATAAGCGCAATAATAAGGTTGGTTGTCAAATGTGAGGAGAGTGTCATTAACTTTCCAAGAATAGATTCTTAATAAACCAAGGTAAACACACCTGATATGGGCCAACCATTTCATAGCTTATAAATAAAACCCAGAAAACCACTATGAAGAGGAAACCTTAGAGGGCAGCAAAAGGTAACATGGGATAGGTAAATACATAGAAACATACTTTATTCAAAGGAAGAGAGACAACCAATAGAGAGATTGGTTAGAGAAGCACACCCTTTAAGGAATAATTGAGACAATGTTCTGGATCAGTTTGGGGGCTTGTAATTGGTTTTAGCAATAAAATTTTACTACCATCTATGTTAGTTCTCTACCTTGAGTATGTTTGGATGAAAGACTTTGACACTAACTTATCATTTTGTAATGTAATAATTGTAAAGGAGACTAATCCTAGTTTGGAAAGTAAATGTTGAAAATCTCCTTTTCAAACAGTGGGCTCCACTAGTGTGCCAGGACAACCAGTATGGAGACTGGTTGACCCTTTCTGTTTTGCCTTCATTGGCATACCAACCCCCTACTAGTCCACATCTAACCTACCAACACAGCAGACCAACTTCTCCGCCTTAGCCCCAGGGTCCTTGGTGTGCCTCAGCGAGTCCTGACCCCATCCTGGGCGGCAATGCACTCCCACGCTACCCCATCCTCCTGACCCTTTTCCAACCCATCTGGGCATGCCCTTGTGAGTCCGTCACCCATTCTGGGAGGCTATGACACTCCCATGCTGCACCCCAAAGGGCTGACGGCCAGTCAGCACATCATCGTTAGTGGCAAGTTGGCCAGGTTCCTTCCAGTTCCTCATAGGGATGAGGTATGGGAGCTGGCAGCATCAGCCACTCTAGGCGCATCCCCCTGCACCTTCTTCGGGGATCTCCAGTACCATCTTCTCCTAATTTAGCAGACTAACTACTAACAACCAAAATAATATGGGAAAAAAGAGATCTTTATTTGGAGGGAAGAATGGCTATTTACACTATAGACTACTGCACCTATGAAAACCCTTTAGCCATTCAAGCTGGAACCTCAACCTTTTTAAGTCATTCATGATAGTGATTCCCTCCTATTCCGCACATCTCAGTCACCAAATATTAGATGACTCATCCTTGACACAAATTGCCAGTCTGACATATATAAATTACTATTATTAATTATAACTTTGAGCATCCTCAGCATAGGTTGCCTGTACTCAAACCTAGGAAGAAAATTCATAGACAATTGATAACAATACTTTGGCTACTGCCGGAAAATCCCACAATCATTTTTATGGCAGTTGGCGCAGGGATAATATTCCGCTGAACTTGGATTCAAGTCAGCAAAAACATCTTCAGATGGTTGATATAATTACATTGGCTTTCCGCTTAAAATTCTTACAATCACCCATAATTTCAGAGTTAGCGCCAAACTAAGAATCTGCAAAACTTAAACAATTATTATTTTTTAATATTAAATAATATTGTACTAGGCGATTATCCAGCAATCACGCCCGGCTAACTGACACCCCTAATTTTGATATTATTGGGAGGAGTTAATCTAGCTAATTTCTGACAGTAAACTTAACAAACCATCCTCTTTTAACTATAATGGGTCATTTAAAAACTGTTGATTTAGCATCTTGATCTTCATCACAAATTTTCTGTAAATTATCCTAGGATGCTTGGCCTTAACCCAGAGTTGATCCACTATGTTTCTGAGGCCATGGAGGGCGGCCAACTTGACCCTTTAGGCCTTAATTTTCTCCTCATTTTCATTGTGAGAAACATCAGAAATCATGTCATAGGACAAAAAGTTATCATAAGTGAAGCCAAGCAAACTAATGGTATTAATTTATGAGTGTCACCATCAATTAGGCCACAGAAGGATTCATAAGACAGATCAACATCTAAAGGAGATATTCTATTGTGAGGAAACTTTGGACGACATCAGTCAGGCTCTGGATCTCTGTGTTGATTGTGCTTAATATAAGTCACTCCCAAAGAAGTTCAGGTTTCAGCCTGTTCCTCGAAACGTTCCATTCCACAAGGTTTCCATTGAAGTTGTAGGACAATTAAGAAGTCATCCAGTGGCTTTTAGTTTAAATTTGTTGCAATAAAATAGTTCACCGGTGTGTTGAAGAGATTCCAATAAGGCCTTTAGCTCAAAAGTTACCACAAGATTATTGTACAATCAGGTTATTACTATCCATAAATGCTCTAAGATATTCTTTCTAATATTGGAAGAACATTTATTTCAGATGATTAAGACACTTATTGATATAGCGCTTGTCAAGTAACAGTTTATCACGCCATAAACACCCTTAAGCAATAGAAGTGTGGATGTTGTAAAGGGACTCTCTCTTCAATACTAAAGAAGATTTCAGTTTACCATAGTTAAAATGGAATATCCTGTTGTCATCATCCCTGTTTGCTTACCAGTTGAGTTACTATAAAGCTATCGTCATGTCCCCATAAAGAGTGCTATATGGGAGAGAACCATGTTATTGATTTTGTTATCACCCAGTAATAGATGTGAAAGAAAACATTTACCACTTAGAAGCTACCAAGAACAATTAGTAGAGGCGTAAATCAAGAGTTAACTCAATGTCATCAGCAAAAATCAAGTTGCATAAGGAGAGCACCAAAAGAGTGAGTTTAGATCTAGTTGCCTATATATGGGTGTACAGAAAGTTATGTTTTATCATATGCGCAGAGGACAACAAGAGAAGTTACATGTTGTCTGGGTGCGACTTGCAATCATTTTCATTAGAAGAGTAACTGTGTATACTATCAAATACAATACAACCCACATCACATATAACCAAGTCCACATGCAGCTTAAAGTCTTTCTCTAGGTCTCATCTTCAGGAGACTAATGTTAAGAAAAGCTCAACCAAAATATTTAATTCCTCCGCCATGGAAAGACCCCTTTGTTGGACATTTGCCCTCTCAGCTGCAGAGGAAGAGTGTCTTAAAGCAAGTTTAGCCAAAACGTGGAAATGTTGGCCATTTAGAAGTTTCCAATGAATCTAATGTAATTTGAATAGGACTAATAAAATAATCAAATAAAAGTCCCATGTTTATTCTTGGTGGAACCCTGCAAATAAGGGTAACACCATTTACAAATCCTGCATGGGCAATAAACCTAAAATCGAGTGGTCAAATTACTCTGACCATGCAAGGGACCTAGGGGTGACCATTGGAAGGCACTCCCCCAACCACAACAAAGTCCATTGAAGCACCTACGCGAGGACCCCCTTTTATAGGCTTGGTGGGTTCCCTAAAGGTGAAAGAAATTTATTGAATGGAGATTGGCTGAAGTATATAAAATTTTTACCTCACAGTTATGTTTTGGCCAAGTATAATTCCCCTTCTATCGTTCTGCTAACATGAAGTGAATATTCTGAGTTTTAATATGATGTTTCCTAATATTTTTTAATTTAAACTAGGCCAAGCTATTATGGACATATATTTAAATCTCCCTTGAACCTCCAAATACTTCAAATATTGAATGGTCAAATATTGGAGGGATCATTTTTCCTATCTTACCACAGGCTACTAATAAAAACACTTGAAACCCAAGTTTTTAGTATTGATTATTTATTAAAATTTTATTAAACCTTTGTGGGATCCAGCGGTGTAAGCATCAACAAGCACTAACAGGCTGGATTCCTACAAAATTGGTGCTCACTACTGGGGACTCCTGTACGCCAATGATAGTTGCTCTTGAATAGCGACTAGCAAGCGTTTTATCCCACCTTAAGGAGCTGGAGCAGCGTTCTTACAAACTCACCCTTAAGAAAAGGTTCACTCCTGGCGAAGGAAGCATTGTTACGTTTTTGTATGTTTGTGAAACTGCCATGCATGGCACTCCTGATAAGCAAAAAGTCCAATACATCCTTCCCATTTAGGTCGTCTAGAGCAAGAGATGATAGTTCCTTACCTGGATCCTTCGCTCACTTGGGCAGAAGTGAAGGAGGCTCTTTTGGCTGAATTTGGATCAAAGCAGAGTCTACACCTGGAAAAATTGGCCTTTATGCGCCCTAGCATGTATGAAGGTGAACCGCTCATTTCCTTTGCTGAACGATTTTACCTCGCTGCTCAAAGGTTATCAACCTCTAACATGCTAACCCTTGATGATGCAATCGCCGCCTTGTTAACTGAGTTATCTTCTCAACCCTCTCTATCCAGACATATCATCTCAGTGAAACGCCATTTCAAAATTTATTCGTGATCTAAAGGAGGCTTTAGTAAATGTTGCTGACTTTCATTCATATGCAATCCCCAAAGAAGCTGAGGTGAAACCTTCAGCTCTCACCATTGAGGGGCTACCGCCTGTTGAACAGTTGAGAGTGAGTCCATCTGTGCCTATCCTCCTGCAAAACCTGCTTCCTCAACATGTAAGGTAGCAAATGCCATACTCTTGCACAAAGTACCAAAGCCTCTGTGCCTTCCCTTCCAGTCAAGCTGGATAATGCGGCCCCTAAGGCCACCCAATCTTCTGTGGCCATCTCCCCTAATCCCATCACGGCCTTGCCTGTTGTTGAGAATACCCTTGGGGAGAAATTTGAGGGGGGTTACGATGACGTTGGTTGCTACATATTTGAAGTACCCCACAGAAGTAGAAGTGCATGATTATTTGAACGCTGGAGGAGTAGAAGAGACCACCATACCTGAGGAAATGTACCTCAGCCAAATTCTAGGGTGTCCAAAAATTATTGACACTGCCAGCAATGGTGACTATTTCTTAGCTGGCTTGATACGCCCACTTCAGCGGGTTTATCCCATATAATCCATCATGGATAAATAACCCTGAGATTGCTAAAAAGATAACCTCCACCTTCCGGCTTAAGGAGGTCTTAGTTCTGTCATCTAACTTTTGTGGAACGCTCACCAATGATGAAGTGGTCATTCAAAAAGTCTGAATAATGGTTATCCTGGACACTGGCTCCCCAGTTAACATGATCGCCAATAAGCTTATCAAGAACATAAAGCTAGTGCTTGACTTGGAGTACACACAAAAATTCAGAACTGCAGGCCTCAATAATACCCGTGCTATAGGGGCATACTCTTCCCTTCCCATTAGCATTGGGAAGCTTATCTTATATGCCCCTGCTGTGGCTTTAGATAATAACGCATAATATAGCTCATTTGCACTTAATTTGTAATTTGAGTATAAGGGAATAATCAACATGAAGCAAGGTTTTCTCTCGTTACTCAACTATAAAGTCCCATTAGTCTTATCAAGTAAGAACCCCTTAAGCATGAATACACATGCTTGGTCGAATACCCTTTTGCAGCTATAGCTTGCCTTAATCCACTTCTGGACGTAACACAAAGAAATTGCCCAATTCAGTAGATGCTAGGGAATGTACCCCTTTCTATGCTGCAGAAGAGGTCTTGATTAAGCCGGTGAACAACGATTAGTCAACACAAAAATCACGCTTCAAATTCCACACCACTGTTTGTTGCACCTTATAAGTATTGGGGGCGCTAGTCCCTTGGAGTCTTGGGTATTGCCTGGTATTCTTGACCAGCTTACCAGAGGCCCATTACTTTGCTAATGGGGAACCTCACCTCAAAGGACATAGTTGTAGAAAAACACCAGGAGATTGGCAGAGGATTGTTATCCCTGTGTAGGACATTGAATAAATTCAAGACATTGGCTCTATGATGGATATGGGCCTGCCAACGGATAAACTGGTATGTAATTTACTTAACGTCCATATCTTGGATAAGATGACCCCAGATGTGATGAGATAAGTTCACACTCTCCTTGACAACTATAGAGATATCTTCTCTAAATCTGATAATGATTATGGTCACATGAAGGGCTGGTGCCACTACATTGATGTGGGTGATGCCCATCCAATCTAGTCAAAACCTCACCAAAAATAAAAGGTATAAGACCTGAAAATGAGGACGGAACATCAGCAGTAACTAGACGTTGGGTTCCTAGTATCTTCACAAAGCCTCTGGTCTTCCCCTCTCTTGCTAATAAAAAAGAAAAACGACAGTCATTGGATAGTCATTGACTATCTCAAGTTAAATAATCTCATGTAAAGGAAGCTATCCTCTCCCTTGATTTGATGACAGACTAACTCTCTCTCTGGCTTAAACTTCTTTTCCGCCATAGACTTAGCTAGCGGCTATTGGCAAATGGACCTTTCCCTAAAGACCAGGAGAAATGTGCTTTCATTTGTAGTGAGTGTCTCTTCCAACCAACCCGATTACCTCAAGGGTTGTGCAACGAACCTGCAACTTTCAAGCATGCAATGGACCATATTATGCAGGACTTGAAGTTAAGCTTCATCATTGTCTACCTCGATGACATCACAGTATTTTCAAAAACGTTTAAGAACATCTTGAAAACCTGAAGGAGGTGTTTCAAGAGCTACATAAGTTGAATATTAAGTTAAAGCCCTCCAAGTGTACTTTCTAAAAGAAACTGGATTTCTTGGCCATTCCATTTTCCAAAACGGAATTCAACCAAACCAAGATAAGGTTGAAGCGATCTCAAAGATGCCTACCCTAAGAATTTAAGTGATATTCAGGTATTTCTAGGGATAATTGGATATTACCATCAGTTTATCCTGAATTTGCCCAACTCTGCGAGCCTCTTGTTCACCTATTGACCAAGAACACTCCTTTGCAGGAAGGTGCGGAACAAAAGGCTGCTTTTGAGAAACTTAAGTAAATGCTGCAACAACGCTCTATCCTAAGCACCCAGATTATAATAAACCATTCATATTACTCACTGACGCTTTGGACTATGCCGTTGGGCCATCTTAGCCCAATTGGATGAAAATGGTGTAGATCAACCTGTATCCTATTTTAGTAAGATGCTGTCCAAGGCTGAACGTAACTACAGTGTCACGGAGAAGGAGTGCCTTGCTATTCTGTTAGCTGTAAATCACTACCTCCCTTTCCTATATGGAACTACCTTCACTGTGGTTACTGACCACGCATCCCTAAAATGGTTACAAAACATGAAAGATCCTTCTTGCCGATTAGCTCGCTGGGCTCTAAAGCTCCAGCCTTATGACATGAAGATTGAACACCGTGCTGGAACCTCTCATATGAATGTTGATGGGTTGACTCAGCAACCAGTCCTTCACTTGGATAACAGTGAGGCGGAGAGTCTACATGATCCCTTAATGGCCCCAAATGACTGGGAAGAGGAGGATGAGCCTGCACAGAAAATTGTAGCCTGACACTCACATAACACCAAAGTGGATAATGGGAGTTGTATAATCAGGTGGAGACAAAATGGCTGCCTTAACTTAAGCCCTCAGAACGTGTACCTGCTATCCTAGAAGCTCACTCCACTATAGGTTATGGAGGGGCTAAAAACATATATTCGGTGTCAGGATTTTAACCAGATGGACTCTTTCTGATAGTATCAGAATTAGAAGTTTTATTTAGTTGGGTGTAATTTCCAGCTAATCGCCTAGTTCCATAATATATTATATATTTAATTGAGTTCAATTCGGTGGAAGCTGCGTTCACTGCCAAAATGCCATCTGAAGATCATTGTGGGAGTTTCTGGTGGAAAGCTGATGAATCTATTATCAATAGTCTGAAAATAGGTCCGCTGACTAATTTGGAGCACCGGTGACTCATGCTGAGGATGCTCAAAAATTATATTTAATTATTAATTTATATATGATTGACCAGCGACTTATACTGAGGATGGATTGACCTAATTTAATTTGGTGATCAGATGAGGGATTTGGTGGGAATCGCTATGAAGTATGAATCAATGAGTTTACAATCTGATAGAGTTTTGAAATCAAGTGGCTGATGGGTTTTCTGGTATTTGATTGGTCAAAGAATACTTGGACACAGTAGCCCTTAAAGTACTATAAATAATCATTTCCTCCTAATAATCATATCTCATTTGTCCATCTTTCCTGTTTTTAAAGTGGCATAGAGCAACTAGAGTGGGGAAGCTGGTATAGGAGATCCTTGATAGGTGCAGGTGATCACACCTGGAATGGCTGGCGCTGCCAGCTCCCATGCCTACTCCCTATGTGGAACCAGTGGGAACCTTGCCAGCTGGCTACCAGCAGATGAACTGACAGGCTGCCAACTTTGTGGGGTGCAGCGCGGAAGTGCCATAACTGCCCAAGAAGGGGGATGGACCCGCTGAGGCATGCCCAGATGGGTTGGTGAAGGGTCATGAGGGTGGGACAGCGCAGAAGTGCCTGAGCTGCCCAGGAAGGCAGGAGGACTTACTGGGGCACATGCTGAGGACACCTGGGGCTAAACGTGAAGTCATTGGTGGTCAGTTGGTGGAAGGACGCGGACTCATAGGGGTGGTATGCCAATGAAGGTGAAACAGCAAAGGGCCAACCAGCTTTCATACTGGTTGGCCTGGCACACTAGTGGAGCCCATTGTCAATTTCTCATCAAGTGGATTAAGAATCGGTTTTATTGGGATGGAATCTTTTGTTGATGTCTTAAAAGACTGCCTTACTTGTAAGAAGCAATCTGGTTTCAAGGTTAGATATCAGTATCAACCAATCACCCCTCAAATAACCTTTCCACACCATTAGTCTAGATGTAGTAGGTCCCCTCCCTCAGACTACTAGTGGCTCCAATTTATCCTGGTAGCCATTGACCATTTCGCTAAGTGGGTGAAAGCCATAGCCCTCCCTGCTTATACAGCTAAGGCCACAGCCACCTTTTTACATCAGAATATTTTCTCTTGACATGGCTCCCTCAAGTACTACTCTGCAATAAAGGAAAAACTTCACCTCCAGAGTAGTAAAAAACCATGGCCACCTCCATGGGTGCTCAACAGCTTTTCTCAGCTCCATGCAATCCATCTACCAACGGGATTGTGAAGAGAGCCAATGGAACCTTAGTAATCATCTTACGAAAAATGGCCTCTTCTGATCCACTCACTGGGATCAATTCTTACCAGTGCCCTTATGGCTTACCATATCAGTTATCATCATATCTTGAAAATGTCCCCATTCCGTGTCTCTTATGGGTGGGAACCAGAAATACTTGCTCTTTTAGTTAGAAATTTATTCTCCTCTAGAGTTGAGTAGCCTGAGAAAGTCATGCGCAGAACAGCTCTACGCTTTATCCAACTCCAATCTGAAGCTATGACTAATTTAGACAAAACGGTGACTAAAGAAGGGCAGGCTGCAAATGAGCTAAAACCCCCTGCCTACATTCCAAGTGTCTGATATGGTATCATACTACTATAACCGCATCACTCCTAGAAGCGTTAAGCTTGGATCAATCTGGGAGGGTTTCTTCACCATCAGTTACAAAGGGAGAAATGAGTATTCCATCAAATCTTTAGCTACAGGTATTACCATCAATCATGTACATGACCGTTTCACCTGACCTTAAACTCCCACCAACATTCATGAGGGGGTTATGTCAGATATTTGCCTTCTCAGCTGTAGAGGAAGATGTTTTATGTTTAATTTAGCCAAATTGGAAAAATGTCAGCCATTTACAAGTTTCCAATGAATCTCAATGAAATTTAAATATGACTAACTAATAATCAACCAAAAGACCCTGGTTGATTCTTGGTGGAACCCAACAATTCAGGGTAATACCATTTAATTCCTACACGGGCAATAAACTTAAAAATCAAATGGTCTGATTACTCCAACCACATGATGGACCTTGGGGTGACCATTAGAAGCACTCCTCCAACCACAACAAAGTCCTTCGAAGCACCTATGAAGGGAGCCCCCTTTTATAGGCTTGGTGGGGGTCCCCCAAGATGAAAGAAATTTCTCAAATGGGGATTGGCTTAAGTTCATGAATTGTTACCTCACAGGTACATTTTGGCCAATTAAAATTCCCTTTCCATTATTCCACTAACATGATGTGTGTACTCTGAGTTCCAATACGCTGTTCCCTCATATTTCCTAATTCAGACTAGGCTAAGATACTCCAGACATATCTTTGAATTCCCCTCAACTCTTAAAATACATAAATACTGAATGTTCAAATATCAAGGGGAATCATTTTTTTTCAATCTTTCCTCTCACTACTATTAAAAACACTTAAAACCCAAGTTTTTTTTTAGTAGTGATTATATATTAAAATTTCATTAAACCTTTGTGGGATCCCGCAGCGTAAGCACCAGCGAGAACTAACAGGCTGGATTCCTACACCCTTCATAAAACTCTAATCATATTAATATTAATGATAGTACTAATACTAAGATTGGACAGAGCAACTTTTAAATCCTTTTTAACAGAAAAGTGATTAAAATAATATAAGTGATTTTTTAGCCCCAATTAAAATTTTGATAATTTTGCAATTTCTTTAATGTTGGATGCATTTTTATACTCTCTGATCTAGAAAATAATATACAGAATGGTAATAATGGCGTCATAGAATGTTCAGTATATATTCTGGTCAAAATGAGCATGCACCTGATTTAGAAAACAACGCCCCAAAGGAGCTTCTTTTATACTTCTAAGTTCTTTGACAATGATGTCCAAGTTACAAATACTCCAATTACAGAGACTTCTTTCATTTAGTTGAACCATATAATGGGAGATAACATTTTATGTAATATTTGAATTTCACAACAGCGATTGGGTGCAAAACAGGCCACACAGATAGTTGCAAGAGCTGCAAGAGCCACAGGAGCCAAAACCATGCTCAAGTTAGCAAACACATAATTATAAACACAAAATAGCTTTCATAGTATCTCTTATAATATAAACTCCAAAAGTCATTTAATAATCAGCGATCTGGACTCTTCCAACACTTAAATAAAGCTTCAATATACAGAATCGCTTAATTGTAACTAATGAGAGGGATCCTCTAGTCCTACTTTAAACACCCCAAACTTCTCGCTTACTATATACACTTGATTAATTCTATAATAATTGACTTAACAAATTCTTCTCTTTATGTTTATTTTGCTTGATGCTAATAACGCCAATGACTAGAAGAATTACTTTAGAAGGTTCAAACTTAGCCTGATTGTACCATCAGAGGTTTTGAGGAGCTTCAGTGCACTTAGGAACAGCTATCTTTGAATTTTAAGCTTTTAACTTGGTTGAATGCGCTTGGTTTTATGAGTAAAATTTCCATATAACAAAGAGCAAGACTTTACAAATCCTCAAAGTGAATTATCTATGTAAAAAAATAACTTACTCAACTGTCTAAAGCTTATTACTCCGCACCACAAGAGTGAGCGGCCGGTTGCCAATAGGAGCCTATTAATGAACATCAAGAAAATGTTGAAAATTTGTCAAAGAAATAGCCTGAACTCTTTTTGACCATCATTTACACTTTTGAAGATAAAGGATTTCTTAAATCACGGTGAAACTGGGGATGACCCGTTCTTCCATTTTTAACCAGAAAGGAATAGTAAGGTGGTAGAAGCCCAAATGTTCACTGAAATCACGCAATTACTAGAGTTGAATTAATTAAGTTCTCATGTAGTAACTGAACCTCCCCTCTTCTGGTGGTTTGAGAAAAATGGCAGTCAAATATTAGTAATGGACTACAAAGGCTCAAATTGATAAAGAAAGGATAGGTATCCACTACCAAAATTAATGCCTCGTTTTAGCTTCTTGCTAGAGTTCAGTATTTTAGAGATAGATCTAGTCAGCGGTTACAACAAATCAAACCAGCCTTTGAGGACCAATCCACGTGGCCCTGACAACTACAAATGAATACTAAAACCAGATCAGATGTCTTAGAAGCTCTTTAATGCATATGAAAAATTCCAGCGAGAAATGTAAGGGCTCTTAGACGTTTAATATTGTCATGCATATAGTATATTTAAATGGCATTAACATGTTTTAAGAATTGAAACATACACTAAAAAATCTCAAAGAGGTTAAAAAACTGAGTTGTAAATCACTAAACAAGACATTCAAGTGCTTTCTTAAATACTCTCTTTCAACTTGGCATAACTTTCTAAGCAATTTTACAGTTAATAAAAAGCAAAACCTAATTGCCCGCCATCGTTTTGCTCCAATGTCATCAGATTCCCTACCAGCTGCCACAGTGTGGGGAAGCGGCAAAGCCCCCTGCCATTTTCTGTTCAACAGGAAAATGCACTCAGACTGGCTCACCCAGTCATACCAAACTCCTGGGATAATTTTTCCTCCCAAGATCTTGATTCCCACCTTGCTCAAACCCAAGCGGTGCCCACTACCCTCTGGTGATCCCCCTGGAGCAACATACAATTTGGCCTTAGGGTCAAATATGGGAAACTAATCCCATACAACGACTAAGCCATTATTGATATGTCTCAGGCGGTGATGACATCAGCCTGTTTTATTGACTTCCACCCCTATAAGGGGTATTTCAATCTTGGCTTAACCTGTGAAGCTGATGCCATCACTGCAGCAATGGTTCCCCTGGTCTTCCAGGGTACACCTCTCCAAACAACTCAGACTCAGCTCCCAACGGACACCAATCTGGTGGTTCAGTTTGCTAGGTTATCTACCCACCTCCCCCTGAGGTGCTCCATCAGGAGCTAATGTTGGTTTGGCAGCCTATAGCTCCAACCCCATCATTCAATTTGTGGTCCCAAATGGGGCCACACAACTCGCCGGGCCTCAGGAATATGCCACAATCAGCCCTGAAACAAATAAAACTGCCCCATCAATTCCCCCTCATGCCGCTATCCCCTCTGCTCCCAACCATCCATTATGGGCCCACGTTGAGGGCGGACGGAAAATTAGTCCATTCTTTTTTGAGTTAAACCACTTGCAATAAAAGTGCTCTTATCTAGCAGCTTCCAATGGTGCGGATAGTTTGGCTGATGGCCACTAATCCACCACCAACCCTGCACCAATTCCAGAATGGGGTACAATCCTACCTCCCCCTCCCCCAAAGCCTGTTGCTGTAGCTGCACCTGCAGCCACCAATCAGCTTTACATTACCCTAGTGCCACGCATAAATCTTCTAATCAAGTGCAGGATTGGACCCCAGTACAATCCCATGCAGCATCTAACAAATCAACCAATCCTTAACCATACACCGATTCCCCAATTCAATTTTGCCAGAACCCATGGGAGTATTTGGATGAAATTGATGAATCAGGTAATATCATTGAAGAACCATCACTGCAAGTTGACCAGTTCTACAATGCAAAATGGGATGCAGAATTCCCCCTCATTTATATGCCCAAAGCAAATGCCAAACCATTCCACAGCGACCATCAGCTTGCAGTTGAAGCAGCCACCACACCAGATTGCCATCCCCTCCACAAAGCGCCACTGGATCAGTGGCAGTGCTCGTAGGAGGAATTCCACCTCCTGTTATCCCCAAAATCCTTATTCCAAAAAGTAATAATATTGTAAAACAAATTTACAAAACGTCACTAACGCTATCTGGAACGTGGTACCTGAAGCATGGAACCCAAAAGCTAAGATTACCCCTAATTAACATTACAACGTTCATTAAATTACCAGACGCCCACATTAAAGCTGAAAAAAAGCTTTAGCCAAATATATTACTGCCATTTTTATGGTTGGCAATTACTTGGAAGTACCAATCATCAATTATATCAATCCACATACCACCAATGCCCCAACACCCTTGCTATCTGCTTTGACATGCACCCTACTCTGGGAAGAGATGGCTTCTGCCAAAGATGAGCCCCCCAATCCCCCTCCCCTTCTACCATGGAGGATAAGTGGTTTCCGCTGCCCACCTGGTTTGTTGTTATGTTCAGTGTGAGTCATTCAATCGTTCATTTGGGAGTTTTGTTTGAATCAATTAAGTATGTTATTATTTTAGTTTAAGCTTTAAGTTTGGTAATGTCCGTCCCATAGTTGGCATCCTCGTTTAATTAAAAACAAGCGCTTTTTTTCAAGTGAAATGTCTCATATATTAGATCACTCACCAAGGGATTCAACTCAAACCTGATAAGGTCTCTGATATCAAAAAGATGTCCTCTTCCTTGAGCTTTATAGAAATTTAAGTTTTACTAGGGATGGTACTGTATTATATGCAGTTCAACCCTAGTTTTCTGACTTGGCTGAAACCATGTTCTACTTTTTAAAGAATGGAATACTAGCTAAATGGAGCCCCAGACAAGATTAGGCTTTCATCTCATAAGCACTGCCCTAGTTTCAAAATCACCCCTCATTCATCTTCATTCAAGTCATTTTTCTTTTTTTCACAAATGATATTAATATAGCTGTAGGAGCTATATTTGCCATAATTTTGATAATCAAGTCAATCACCACGTGCCATACTATATTATGATCTTATCATAGGGTTATTGACATTATAAACTTACTGAAAATGAGTGTCTGTGTCATAGTTCTTGATGATATAAATAAGACTGCACTCCCACTCATTATAGGTTACCACCCATAGCAACAGCTAGGATGACCTGTTACAGTCCATATACAATGTTTAATTCAATGGTAGTAGGTAGAATACCAATATCTATCAAGTAAACTCAAAATTTGGATATATCTGAGAATTATTGTACACATTTATTAATTTAAAAACATGGTAAATCAGATGGCTTTACAATAAATATAAGAACTAGATGAAGGTATGAAGAAAAATGGAGCAACACCACCACCTGTTGGGTGCTTCTGCCTTATAAGCCTAATGTTTGGAGAATAAAGAAAAGGTGCATAATGCCTGGGAATATATTTGTAATTTGTCAATGATGGAATGACACACTAAATTGCTACAGAAGCTGATTTGGATCTTGCTTGGCCAGCCAGATTGGAATAAAGTTTTATACAAAAATCTCTGACAGCGCGATTCTACTTGCTGAGCCACAAAAATTTGTTGGTGGCCAACAAGGCGCTCAAGGCCAGAGCAGGTAAGGGCAGTTCCATATAGGTATGAATGAGTTCAGCATGCCCAAACCTGTTGGGGCAGGTCTCCTTTACTGACAGCAAGTAGAAAAGTTAGAGGGCCAATTTTGATTTTAGTTAATTTAGAAGATTTAATCTCTTTCAATATTGACTATTTCTAAAGGGACTCAAAGTGTGGGGAAGCCTTCTGGCAAAGTGATGATCTGCAATCATCCTGTTATAATGGCTTTTGGCTACCTTCTTCTTCTAATACACCCCTTGATCTTCTCAACTAACTCCTTGATGGCGAGAAGAGGGTAAATGGGTCAACCATAAGGGTGTAGGCTGTCACCCACCTCTCAGCAACTACATGGGCTAGCTTGCCCCTGGTTGGTGAGGAGTGAGCAGCCTTTTGGCCCCATTCTTAGTTCTGAAAGGATTTCTTACAAGTTGAGACGCATGTGGTGCTCTCTTGGACTTACAATATGAATGTGTTGTTATCTATAAAGCACTTTCAGACAAGTTATATGGTACAAACTTCATTGTAATCACCAATCACGCTTCTCTCTAATGGTTCAACCAGGTAAGGACTCTAATAAAAATTAGCTTGATTTGAACTAAGGCTACAGAGCTATGATTAACATTATCATGCACCATGCAGGATCAAGTCACTGAATTGAAGATGGGATCATATGTATTCCTATATAGCTGTGTCGAATCCAAAATATTAAAGTATTATATACTTAATTACTGGACCTTTCTATCACTACTAAATTTTACTTTTCATAAATTACAATCAATTGGGTATACAGCTTTATCAAATCAATGAATAATGGTGGTAAAGTCCACCGAGAGCTCTTCTGATACGTCAGAATTTATCAAAATAAACCCCAAATTGCAGAACTCATTGCCAACTTGTGTGTCAGCCCATACTACCCCGCTCCCAAACTGCAGCTTTAAAAGAAGACGCAAACCCAGATTTATCAGCAAACGGTGGAATTACAAATAATCCTGCCATTTTACTGCCTATCTCAGTCAACTCCGTGTGGACTGAGGGTAAAAAAATCAGTGCGCCCCACCCTGGAGGCGCATTCACCGAATTAACTAAGGTAGCAGGAGGCATTACCACTCCTAATACCGCGCATAGGGTTCAGGCGGCTTTGCCAACCACCACCTCTATAATAATCAACCAAGGCGGCCAAACTGAATCAATAGTAGTTGTTGGATCAGTTGGTCGTCATTTACACAATTTGGAAAGTAGCCAACGTGCCCAATTGAACTGATGGTAGGTGTCAATCAGTTGGCTGTCATTCTCGCTCTTTGGAAGGCAACCAACACACCCAAACTGTACTAGCTTTGAGTGTTTGATCAGTACGTGTTTCAGTTGGAACTAGCCAAATAGCCAAACAGACAGCATCTGCTGATGATCAGATGAAGGCTGGAGGAATAGATTGGTGTGAAGATGAACTTGAATTGACCAATTAATTTGACAGGAAATAATTTTAAAGGTAAGCCCAGCCAACCTGGAAAAAGTTGAGTACCAACTGGGAAGCCCAACAGGTGCCAGTGCGTAAACCCAAAGGAAAGCTAGAGCCTATATCTGGGGTCCTGCAACATGGGTAATCATCCAGATTATATCTACATCTAAGTTGGAATATAAACATAAATAAGCGAATTAAGGATAAATCAGGAGCGTGGCAGAAAAGCTAGTGCCTGCACCACCCACCATTGACCCTCGTGAAGCTGCTTTTAATGGCTGAAGTGGAGAAAAGATGGGCAGAAACTCGCGCATAGCGTGCACTCCTTTGGTCCACTCTAGCTCATGCAGTTAGAGTCTACTATGGTGTTGGGATTTTTGCCCATATTCCCAGCCTGCTAGATTACTTGGTATTGCTAGGGGAAAAATTCCTAAGGCGAAGTGAATTGGAAATTGGTTGACCCGAATTTTGAAGGAACTACATTCAGGGGATTTTAGGATATTTATCTTGTCATATCTGTCGGGGATTGATCCAGATGAATACCTAATATCTCATCAGGTGGAGTGGCTGACGTAATAAGGGCACCTGATAGTAATTAACTATCAGGTGTACTGATTGAAATTGGTCAGGTTTCATCACCAACTGATTGGGAACGTTTAATGAGTTGCAAGGTGAGTGATGCCTTCTGCAACTAGAGAATCAATTGGTTGCTAGCCAATTATGGATGATTTGCTTGGATTGAGAGGAAAACGTTAAGGATACGTTTCTGACTCTCTCATTTGAGGTCTTGAGGATGTCTAACGTCAGAATCCTAGTCAGGATGGGGAAGACCATTGCTTCCAAGACAAGGAAGGGTGGTTCAATGGCAACGGCTGCTGTTTCATTGAAAGAGGTGTCAACTGAGGGTTAGCAGCTGAATCCCCTATAAATTCCCTAGAATTTACTATAATAAAAAAGTAGTAAAACACTCAAGTAGAAAACAGTATTACACTAAAATATACTCACTGATTGACACAAGTTTACGGTTAGGAAAGAACTAATAAAGAACCTTATTAGTTTGTCTCTAGATTCAGTAATAGTTAGACTATCAGCATCTAGCGTGAAGATTCCTCTCAAGGATATTATTGAAGAAGGTTAATTGTTAGACTCTCAGAGAAGAGTAGAGATCTGAGCAGGGATCTAGAGACAAAGGGAACCACGGCTAAGGGATTGCTGCCAACTGTGTGTTTGGCCAAAGGGACTGTCATCAGAGGATCTTAACGAAGATCAATTGGACAGGATTTAGGAAAAAATCCCTAAGAGTGCGATATTCAGTATTATCAGAAATACCGCCTGAAGCGTTGGGCCTGAAGATAATTCTAACTTGACTATGGATAATAGTCTTCATACTATTATCATATTATTTATATTCTTACAACGTGAGGTGTACGATGTAACTGATCCTGTGCAGTAGAAAGATTACTAGGGTTGACCTCCAATAAATCAACTCCTAAGAGTAAAATTTTTACAAGTTGGTGCTCACTACAGGGGTAGTTGAGTAGAAGAATTAATCCATGATGTCGTACAAAGAGGAAATGCGTAGGTTGTGGACTGAGATTGCCACAGTGAACCAGAATGCTTTAAACTCTGTGGACCACCGGGAGTTTGCAGCCTTGGAGGAATGAGTAACCAAGGTGGAAGAAGGAGTTGAAAATGTAGCCAACTTTGTGAACAAGTTACTTGGCAAAGTAAACTCGTTAAAGAAGAAAGAAGGAGACCTCATTTGAGAGATCCTATTTCTGAAAATGGAATGTGAAGCAGATCGCGTTCATTTGAGAAAATTTGGTGCAGACATTGAGAAGTTATTAAAAGAAGTAGAAAATTGAAAGCACACAGAAGTGCAAGTAAGTCTGAAGTGGCCAATGATGTTGAAGAAGGAATTCTTAGAACAATACTTGGGAAAATGAATACCCAAGAAATATGCTGCCTGCATTCAATGCTATTTTGGAGATGATGCCCTATGACACTCCACAATTAAACCAAATAGCTGAACTGAGGAGTCAGCCAAAACTGACTCGGAGGAATTTAGGGCAACCCCTAAATTGCCTACATTCCATCAGGATAACGCCCCACCGTTTTTCTGACTATTCAACATAACCATGAATGGATACAGGGATTGTCAGAAGGCGTTGACGGTCATGAACTGCTTAAACACAGATTGTCAGAATCTGGTGTTACCCCACCTGGAGGGGGACAGCTGGTCTTATGCTGAGGCTAAGGCAGTAATAATGAAGGAATTTGGCAGTCCAACCCGCATGTCAAAATGCAAGCAAGACTTTATGGGAATTCAATTCTGTAAAGACAAGTCTCTTGCAAGCTTTGCAGATCGATTCTACCAGGAATCACAGATCCTGGACAGAGCAAAGGTGTTAGATGGCTTTGATGTGAGAATCGCTTTGCAAGTGGCCTTTCAGCCCTATCGCGATTTGCATTGAATGATGTCTACTGTATTTGTGACTGAGATAACTACCTCACAAATGGTGAGACAATTTGAAGATTTTGGGAGCAACGTTTGATGCTCCTAATAGAAAGCTTCAAGTCAAATCTGGTCTGAAGTTTGAATCCCATGAAGGGAGGCGAAGGAGCAAAGGAGACTTTTAACTGAACTGTGCTGGGGAATAAGCCTGAGGATTACAATTGGTTAAACAAGAAGGAAAAGGTCTGCTTTAAGTGTGGCAGGAAAGGGCATTTCGCTGCACACTGCAAAAAGCTGAAGGATCAAGTTAATATGGTCCAGGCTAAAGAAAATACCAGCCACCAAGGACTTTGAAAAAGGTCACGCTGTCTAAACAAGGAACAGTCTAGGATGGCGGAGAAATCTGTTCCTCCTGATGTGATGAACGAAGAAATAGATATCAGCGATCTATTTGTGGATGATGAGCAGGATTCAATATATCAAGTGGTCAACATGGACATAAACGCTGTGACCAGAGCTGGGGCGAAAAAATTGACCCTGAGATAGTTCCGCAGGTTGCCCGGCTGTGTGTCATGCCTCATGTCTTGTGGAGAAGATCAGAATGCTGCAGTGTCCCATTGAGTTAACAGATATTCAGTTAGATGAGGGGCCAACCCTGGCTGACTTTGGTGCATGAGCACGTTAACGAACTGCTTCTTCGATTGGCTTCAGCAGACAATTAATACCTCAGATTTGGTTGACAATGCAATCATTCCAGTACACTTATTATAATACCTAAGTGTACATATATATATCATAGGACTGAGAAGGCAGTAGGGGTGATAGTTGCAGCTTTTATGCTGTCATCTACCATCGTGTCAACTAAGCTGGGTAAAGAAGATGAAGATCTCTCCACTGAATATTAAAGAAGGAATACAGAACAGCTGGGTTGAACACCATTGTGCCTCCCTGTGATGCAAGGCGCCGCCATTCTATGATCAGTCGTTAGTGGTATTTGTACCAGCGATAGTTTTAAGAAATCAAAACCTGCGATATCCTGATTAGAACGGAGCCAAGAGAAATATAAGAGTTGGAAGAAGTGTCCCCTCAGTGATAACAATGCCGGATTGGTCCCAAGTCAGACGTTACCATTTTAGGTATATCAAAAGAATGGCAGTTCTGTTGTTTCTGTGAGAAATAATTAATTAACTTGATATACAACAGAGCAGCACAAATTTACCCAGTACTAATACTGGGCTGGGTGTGGGGCGCATGGAGATGCTGCTTGAGATCCTAGTCCCTGGGTGGGGCCCTCAAGATCAAGAAAGAAGAAACCATTGCCCCACATCAGAGGAGACACAGGAAGGATTCTGAGATCCCAGCAAAGTGTTGTGGAGAAGCCAGCTTCCTTAAATGGTAAAGCTCAGAGTGAGCTTCAAAGTGTCTTGGATAATTATTCTCAGTCATGGACAGCATGAGTCTTCTTTGAAAACAGGAGCAAAAACTGATGGAAAGATTAACAAAACTGCTCATAGTTTATTTCATTTTGGTCCCTGATTTTACAATGAACATCTGATCTGGCTGATCTTTATTCCCTGAAAATGCAGACTAATGTATTAAAGAAAGGCTTTCATCATCCCTATTTAGTTGATTGAGAGCAGCTCGCAGATCTGCTGGAAGGTGAAGGAGGAGGTGCTTGAATGACACAGAGCATTGGGAAATATTGCAGCAGTGGATACCCATGCACCTGCATGCACGTAAGGTATACTCCATGTGTTACACTGGAGGAAAATTGCCACAGTTCCAGTGGTCTGTCTCGGAAGAATGAAAGCTACTGAAGGGTTAGTGAAGGTGAGATCAGCAAACTAGTAAAGCATGGGGCTTCTAGTTCCAAGCCTGTCCCTGGGCAAGCCTGATTTTGATCGTAAAGAAAAAAATGATCAAATTGGGTAGTATTCTATTCACAGGCTTGGAGCAATAAAATTATGGTGAAGGATTTCATCTCCTCATTATATAGTTCCTACCAGGTCACAGACAGGACTTTCTGTGTCTGCAGAGTGTTTCTGCTTAGCCTCTCCTTGTTTTGTCTATCTCAGGATACTGGCAGATTGACTTGCTAGCAGAGGACCAGGAAAAATGTGCAACTATCACTTCACAGGGGCTATACCAGCCGACTAGGATGCCCCAGGGTCTCTGTAATGCGCCCGCAACGTTCCAGAGGGCCATGGATGCAGTATTAAGCAACCTGAAGTTGACATGCATCTTGGTATATCTGGATGATATAAACGTGTTCAGTAGGACGTTTAATGATCACCTTCAGCACTTGGAGGAAGAGTTTAAGAGACTGTCCATGGCTAATCTGAAGATCAAGCCACGGAAGTGCCACTTCTGGAAGAAGGAGCTTGAATACCTGGGATTTGTGATCAATTCAAATGGATTGCAGCCGCAACCCAGAAGATAGCAGCTATTGAAAGATGGCTGTGCCAAAGAGTGTCTGAGACATCCAAGTAGTCCTTGGTCTGGTCAGATACTATAGAAGATTTATTTGGGACTTCGCCGAATAGCTGAGCCCTTATTTCCATTTATTAAAGGATCTGAAAAAGGATTCATATGGAATGAAGAGCTCCAGACTCCTTTGATGAGTTATGCTGGTACCTGATAAATTCACTGGTTCTGAAATATCCGAATTTTGATCGGGAGTTTATCATTCAAACTGATGCTTCATTGATGGCAATCAGCGCCGTACTCAGCCAAGTAGATGAACTTGGGTACAAACATCCGGTGGCATATGTGAGCTGGACACTCTGCTGCTGCAGAGAGGAATTACACCGTAACTGAGCATGAATACCTTGCAGTCATTTACGCCTGTAAAAAGCTTTGGGTGTATGTCCATGGAATGCACTTTAAGGTGGTGACGGACCACTCTTTGTTGCGTTGGCTGCACAATCTGAGGGAACCTGAAGGATGACTGGCCTGATGGGCACTCAAACTTCAGGCTTATGGTTATGAGATAGTCCACCGAGCAGGGGCTTCTCATCAGAACATGGATGGCTTATCGTGGTTGCCAATGGTCCAGTTGGTATACATGCAGGTGGATAAGCTATTCCAGTGAATGGTCAAAGGAAGAAAATTGAGGATGAGCCCTGAGAAATCCAAGGTACGCTTCAAAAAGTGATGGAAAATACGGATACCATGGATGGACAAGTATTTAAGATGATAAATGGGAAATGTCTATTATTCCCAAAACTGTCGGAGAGAGCAGCAATCATTCTAGCCACTCATAAGGTTGTTGGGCATGGGGGCCTGAAAAAAAACCGACCATATTTGCCAGTATTATTACTGGGAATCAATCAACTATGATGTCACCGGACCATCTGGCTTGTTGTGTGGAATGCCAACTGCATAAACCACACAAGAATACAACTGGATACTGACTAGTCTGACCTGGATTTGCATGGCACACTGTGTCTATTGACGTGATGGGACTGTTGGCGATGAGCACAGGAGGAGTCAAGTACATCATAGTAGCCATTGACCATCTGACAAGATGGGTCGAAACAAAGGCCCTAACAAGAGTAGAGGCTACCAGTACTGCGAGATTCATCCTGGATCAAGTAGTATACCTGCATGGGTGTCCACAAGTTATACTGAGCAATAATGGGACCAACTTCACATCCCATGTGATCCCCAGGCTAAACGAAATAATGGGGATCTGGGGAGTTGTGTCAGTACCATATCAGCTGGAGATGAATGGACTGGTAGAACGGGTTAATAGGATGCTGGCCACGACGCTGAGGAAGCTAGTTGCAGGGAGAAGTTCCATGTGGGGAACGTACCTGAGTTTGGTGACGTTTGCCTACAACATTAGTCATCATATGGCGATGGGAAAGACGCTGTTTGAATTACTTTATGGGAGGAAGGCCGCATTACCACCAATATTATATTTGGTAGTAGAACCTATGTCAGGGATGAGTACTGAACAATACCTGAACTGACTGATGAGTATCCTGATTGATATTCAATCGTAAGCATTTGATACTACCTTAAAGAAAAGGATACGAGTGAAATTGACGGATGATAAAAACTGACCGCCATTAGAAGAATATCAAATAGGAGAAAGAGCTGCCTATTGCAATACACATGGTTTTGGATATAGAAACAAATTGGATGCATTATGGTTAGGTCCATTTGAAGTAATTGCCAAGATGGCAATTGATGCTTATTCCATCAAGAATCTCTTGGATGGATCAAAGTAAATTGAGTCCACGCTAAATATTTAAAGCGATGGATTGAAAAAAATAAAAAAAGAGTTACCAAAGGACTGATGAACCATTAAGTTGGTCATGTCCTGATGATTAGGTCAAGTCCAAAAAAGGACCTCTGAACCAATATAGATGGTTAAGTCTGAAAAAAGGACCTCTGAACCATAGAAAACTGGTAGGTTTAAGTTCCCAGGATCCACTTTGGGGAGAAAATAGACCTCTGAAGTGAAACAAGGTCAAGTCCCATAGGAAAAAAAATTCTGATAAAAGATATTGGGAAAAAAAATATAATATATATATATATATATAAAGCGTAGATAAGAAAAAAGAAGCCAATATATTTTTATAAAAGTTTTATTTTTTATTGATTGTCCTCAGTGCGGGGATGATTCTGCCTATGTCGCCTCTTGGGGGAGGGAGGATGAATCGCAGTAGGGAGGAATAGTCCATCAAAATCAATATGCGATCAGACACTCACAAGGGCGAGTCCTACTCAAAACCATGTTCGTTGAGCTGATGCCAAGCCCTGAGAAAACGCGACTAGGGGAATAGAAATAGATATGTCGGAAGATGCCAATCATGAAACCCCAGAGTGGGGTGGAAAACAGTAATAAAGGAAGAGGCAATTGGTAAATAACCCCCAAGTAATCCTGATAAGGCACTAGCACCAGAAGATTTGTCTTGAGTGCCTGCCAACGGGCCTCATCAAGAACACCAGACATGTGAGCCAGCAGTGAAGAAGGAATACTTGAGGGAGGTTTTCGAATCATACCCCCAATTAGCGCCATCAGTGGGAGATAGCGATGGGAAGCTCCAGAGAAGAGGTAGTCATGTAACGAATGGATTGCATCCTGTAAATAATGACTATGGGCTTCGCGGAAGCTGAAGCTGAACAACCAATGAAAGTCAGGTGAAGCTGGAAGCTTCGTCAACCAACTTTGAAGAACTTGGCTGGCAAAACAGAGAGCATAAGTGGCAGTATCCCGATCCAGAAGGTTGTCCAGACCTGAGGGATTCAGCGCTAATGACAATGTCTTGGTGACTTGCACATGAAGTTCAGCATAGGGGAGCTTGGTATGAAGCTGTTCCCGATTGTGAGCTCAGAAACTAGTATAGTGGGTTTGTAGAATTGACTGAGTCAAAAGAGGAACTCAGGGAGCAAATCTGACTCAGCCAGGAATGAATGATCTAGAGCAGTCAGCATAACCTCCAGAGCATCGATGAAGATGTTTGGAGCCTCAGTGAAAGGTGCCAAATCCAGAAGGGTTTTGAAGTCCAACTTGGGGACTGACTGCATGGGAAGAGTCAGCCAAGAGTTATTCAAAATGATGGCACGCCTAGTTTTGATGGGATTGGATACCGTTTCCAGTAACTCGATGGAAGGATTAGCTGCTTGCGCCAGGCTAGGTGTATGAGTCCTGAAAGGATCATAGAAGAGGGTCCGCCGAGCATCCTGACTCATTCGGTGGAAGAGGTGGAGGTCCAAATTGGACAGACTGTTAAGAAGCTGTTGGTAGCGAGACTCCAAGTTTGACATATGAGCAGGACTAAAGGGGGATGTCAGACTGATATAGAAGTTGACATTATGCACCCTTCACTCCATTAGGCTCCAATTTTAGGAAATTAATTTCATAAATTTAATGAAATAAACTTTCTGAGGGAAGAATGACTTACAGTCAAGAGGTTATAAATGAAATAACAAAGGCGAATATAAATAAGTATTCTTAATTAAGCTGTGAGACAAGATATCGATGGCAAGAGTCTCCTGTCTAGGATGAAGAGAGAATCAGGAATTCTAGGACGCCGGACTAAGAAACCTGAATATGACAGCAGGTCATATACCCTGATGGGGGGAAAACTGGATCCCAGGAAAAAGATTATCATGAGTAAATCGATCGCCTAACATGACAAGAGGTCATGGGGACCGCGCTCTGAGTAGGCAGTAGCGAGGAGGAAGAGGAGGAATGCCATATGCTGAAGGTCATCCCAAGCAGCGTTGAGTATTGACAAAGTACTCCACTTGAACCAATGAAGTATTTGACCAGGTGTCCAAAGCGGTGTTTCCATGCCCAGTCCTTTTCTCGCTGGGAATCTAGGTAAGAGTGGGGATGTGTTGGGATTTTTGCCCATATTCCCAGCCTGTTAGATTACCTGGTATTGCTAGGGGAAAAATTCCCTAAGGCAAAGTAAATTGGAAATCGGTTGACCCAAATTTTAGAGGAACTACATTCAGGGGATTTTAGGATATTTATCTGGTCATATCTGTCGGGGATTGATCCAGATGAATACCTAATATCTCATCAGGTGGAGTGGCTGACGAAATAAGGGTATCTAATAGTAATTAACTATCAGGTGTACTGATTGAAATTGGTCAGGTTTCATCACCGACTGATTGAGAATGTTTAATGAGTTGCGAGGTGAATGATGCCTCCCACAACTAGCAAATCAATTGGCTGCTAGCCAATTATGGATGATTTTCTTGGATTGAGAGGAATACGTTAAGGATACGTTTCTGACTCTCTCATTTGAGGTATTGAGGATGTCTAACATCAGAATCCTAGTCAGGATGGGGAAGACCATTGCTTCCAAGACAAGGAGGGTGGTTCAATGGCAACGGCTGCTGTTTCATTGAAAGAGGTGTCAACTGAGGGTTAGCAGCTGAATCCCCCTATAAATTCCCTAGAATTTACTATTATAAAAAAGTAGTAAAACACTCAAAAACACTCAAGTAGAAAACAGTATTACACTGAAATATACTCACTGATTGAAACAAGTTTACGGTTGGGAAAGAGCTAATAAAGAACCTTATTAGTTTGTCTGTAGATTCAGTAATAGTTAGACTATCAGCATCTAGCGTGAAGATTCCATCTCAAGGATATTATTGCAGAAGGCAATAATTGGTAGACTCTCAGAGAAGAGTAGAGATCTGAGCAGGGATCTAGAGACAAAGGGAACCACGGCTAAGGGATTGCTGCCGACTGTGTGTTTGGCCAAAGGGACTGTCATCAGAGGATCTTAATGAAGATTGAGTGGACAGGATTTAGGGAAAAAATCCCTAAGAGTGCGATATTCAGTATTATCAGAAATACCGGCTGAAGCGTTGGGCCTGAAGATAATTCTAACTTGACTACGGATAATAGTCGTCATACTATTATAAGATTATTTATATTCTTACAACGCAAGGTGCACGAGGAAACTGAACCTGTGCAGTAGAAAGATTACTAGGGTTGACCTCCAATAAATCAACTCCTAAGAGTTAAATTTTTACATATGGGCATACTCCAGTCAGCTTTTATACAAAAGATTATTATATATTTTTAAGCAATAGCAAGAGCCTTTCCAGTAGATACTACATTTCATGAAGTAGTGGAAAACCACTATATTGATGTAGGTTTTACAACTGCAGCAGATGAAGACTGGGCAGATTCTACTAAATAGAGATTCCACATGGATCTCTTCATATATCTAAAACGATATCTAACTAGGAAAGTTTTTTTTTGGTTAAATTTCTCTAATCTCTCAACTACAGTGGACCCAGAAATCCTAAAGCTTGCCCTGCATCGGGGTTTGATGGAATTTGGGTCAGTTCTAACTATAGACCTTTGTGCACCAGCCTACTATGTCCTAACCCACCGGGCTTGTATTTCTAGAGCATCATATATCCCTAAGCCAATGGTGGCCCGTAACATGGAGGTTATTCCATGTGTGGCATTCATTGGATTATGTTTAGAATTTTCTTTGTTGATCCTGACTAGGCGCAATCGTGCTTCTCATGGTATAATACTTTGGGCCATCTATATAATAGTTGCACTACTCATAAGCAAGCTCTCTCACCAAAAGCTAAAGCCCTGTGAAAGGTAAGAAACGCTTTCATACAGCAGCAACGACAATCCCTCACCTACCCACTGGGTACAAGTACAGGATTTAATCGCCTCTGCCCTTCAGGTGGCAGTTGAGCAGGCACAGCCAGTAGCACAGCTTTATTCTCTTAGTACTGAAAACCCCTGCAGTTGGCACCCCCCGTTAAGTTGCCAGACCCTTCATCAGCACAAAATAAGCTCAAACTGCTTCACGTAATGTTAACTCAGATGAAGATAGTCCAGGGGCGTCATCTAAACTAATTTGGTACCACAATATGCTCAAAAAATGGAGAAGGTATGGGGTACCCCAAGTAAAGTTGGAGGCTCTAAGTCATCAAACTCTCTCCACTGTCTAAGGTAATTGCAAATAAGACTTCATTTTATGTATGAAAGGAGGTGAACATGTAATCTGATACTTCAGAGGATGCCCAATTGGAGGGCTCATGGAGCGCCCTCAGGATAATCCAATGCATAGCAGTGGGGTAGTATCATGGGCTGGCTTACAGGATCCTCAGTCCCTTCAGCTCAGAATAACCCTCTCCTCCACATCTTTCTGCTCCGATTGCCACCAAAAGTCAGGCTCAAGGACCTAAGATGAGAAGCCTTACAGATTCAGGTTTAAGCTCCAGTAACTCTCCGGGATATGGAAGGGGACAGCTATGAGGCCTAAAGGAACACCCTGACCCTGAAGTCCATTAACTCTAATGGGCTGCGGCATTACAAGTAATGAGCCCCCTTCTCCACAACTTCGTGTCAACTAACATGGATATTGCGGCCATCAAGGAGCCCCATGTCCCCCCTCTAAAATAGAAGCATAATGTGACCAATTTGGAGGTAACTCTTGTTGGACAAATATGTAGGCCTATATTATCCTCAACCCCAGGGAAAACCTACTAAGTTTTCGAAATACTTTGATGATCATCTCATTTTGGCTAAATTATCTACCCCTGAGTTTTCCTTCTTTGTTACAATTAGTTTTTTTATTTAACTGAGGTAAGCTGACCAGGGGACAGACATTACCAAATACACGTAAAAGTAAGGAAATAACTGACAAATATAAAATTGGGCACCCCAGGGTACTCAAGTTACCCCTGTTTCCAGCAGGACTGCCAGGTATGGGGGGGTTGGTGCGCTACTCTGAGGGGGTTTCCCCTGCTATGGAGCAGGTGTGAAGGAAAGGGTCTGTGTGGAGGAACCAGAGTGGGAACCATGATTCTATGAGCGCTTTTTGCCTTGGTCTCATATATCCATAGAGCCAGGATTGGAAGTGCTCCAGTAATTGGACATGGAATCTTCTTTGTTACAATTATATACTTGCCAAATGCAGGCCTGGAACAGTACTAACTTTTGGAGGAACTTGCTTAAATCAACTCTCATGCAACATAGTGCTGGTGGGTGACTTCAATAAAATATTGAGTCATGTGTGGGACACATTTCCTCCTGCAATACAAGACAGACAAGGTATTTCTCAACTTCAGGATTTCCTCAGGTCAAGTGGATTCGCAGATGCCCCTCCCCATAAGCATCTGGACTTGGCTGTATGTCTCAGAACCAAGTTGCAGGTCAGGAATCAGATCAGCTTTGAGGATTGATATGGCTTTAGTGGGCCCCTTGCTGGTTGATCGAGTTTCCTCTCCCATAGCCCAAGATAAAATTATAAGTGACCACAGATTCCTCAAAGTGATCCTGACAACATTACAGACCATCAAAAGGACTTTGGCCAAGGATTGCTCCAGGGCTCATGAACAATTAGTTTGCAAGGGAGAAGATAAACGCGGACATTGGTGAGGAAAAGCATTTGGTTCATCTCATTAAAACTTTGCAAGAAAAATGGGGCTACAAAAAAGTAAAGATCTCAAAGGTAACCTACAACTGTTCTAAGGCTCAAATGATGGCAGCCCAGGAAAGTCATATGGGCTTAAGCTAGAATACGTCACCTTAAAAAGAAATTGATGACGGGCGCCTTCATCTCAATGGTTGGAAGTGTGGGAAGTGGCCCAAGAGATGTATCAGCGGGAACATACTGAACAAGAGGAACGGGTAGCAAGCTTTACATCATTACGTTACTACACCCAGTGGGAACGCCCCAGCATATCTTCTACTAGAAACAATATGCTCGCTCAAAGGATCAGGATATGGCAAACCTTAGAGTGGGGACCACCATCACCACAAACAAGGAGGATATTGCCATCTAGATCTATCATTACTATTAAGCCCTCTTCAAGGCTTCCTGGGTAAACCCAGCGAAAGTTCAGGAATTCATTGAAGGGCTCTGGAACCACTGGTTAATTTCTCAGCAGATGTGAAAACCTTGCACGAATCATGCATCAAGAAGTAATGGACATTCTACTCTACAGGCCGCGCCTGAAGGTTCCAGGCTCAGATGGTATCACATTTGAAGTATATCTAGTGTATCCCGTCATAGTTACAAAGGCCCTCCAGTCCTCTTCTCAGCCCACTTGGCAGAAGGGGGAGTATTCCTGACTTGAGAGTATCATTTATGACCCTTACCCATACAAAGCAAGCCATGAGGACCTTGCAATCTGGCGACCAATATCACTATTGAACACAGTCCACAAGCTATTTACTAAACTTCTAGCAAACCGCATGACTAAGTGGAAAGCACCACACCTCAAACCAGCTCAGCATGGTTTTATCCCAAGGAGATCGCTTTAGAACAAAAACAATGAGCTTCTGGAAACCTTGTTGGCTACCTCATCTCAAAAGCATGGTTTTTATCAAGGAAACTGGAGCGCAGGAGATCGCTGAAGAGATGGACACCATCCAAAGGTGTGCCAACAAGGCAAGTGACCCAACAAAATGAAGAAACGTCCTTACAGTCTGTATTATGTTTCCATGAAATTGTTATAGCAAAACGTACATAAAACTGGCCACAACCATCAGGGACAAGAGCCTCTGGGAGATGAGAAAGGTGGCGTAAAATCTAGAACAAATGGCGACGAAATAGGAAGTGGTGGAGCCAGCAGAATAGGCTGTGGAGGGGGCGGAGGGCTTGCATACAGTTGTAGAGGCAAAACAGAGCGAAAAACAGACTCTGGTTATCATAGAATTTCATAGAGGTGTATTTTCTTATTGAAAATAATCATAATACAGAAAACTTGCCCAAATATCCTAAACTTTATTATATTGAACAGAGTATCTGAGAAAAGCAAAACCTTTCTCATCTTGGGACTTAAATTAAAGGAGAACTATTCATGAAGGTTCCAAATTATTATCAAAATATGATCCAACCATAAAAGTTTCGTTTTTTAACGAGAGTTAAAATTTTCACAAAATCATGCAAAATTCCAAAACCTCATATCATGTGTTTTCCAGATTTTTGGGTCGATACCACAATATTTTTCGCCTTAGATGGTCCATTTATCTCAGCCCTGTCTAGCAAATCCAGAACCCATTTTTTGCCAATGACCTTAGAGAGGCCATCAGTGACTCTTAGGGGTTCTGGTCATTGCTCCAAGGGCTTGTTGGACTTGGTTTAAAGGGACGATTAATATCAGGAAATATGTCAATATCTGTGACATCACCCTCCGCTCTTGGATGGGGTTCTACACCACCTGAGGGGACATTGGCCAAAGCAAAGTTTTTGTGGGGAGTAGTAGCTTCATGACAGCTAAGGAGGTTTGGGTGGGAGGATCTGAAGGTTCTAAAATCTAGGTGGAAGTCACAAATTAGGTCCTGAGCATTGGTCATGTCCTGATATGATACCCAGATGTTCTCCATCTCATTGTATCCTTTCTAGGATGCCAAGTATTGCAGGCGGCGTTGGGATAGGAGAGAAGAAAGGATGGCATCGATCTCATATTGGGGTTCACCATCCACTATGACGGGATCTGGGAGAGGTGGCATGGGGCCATCAAAGGGGGTCAGTAGGAGTTCATGTAAGGCGTTGAACACTTTGATTGAGGGGGTAAGTCAACCTGGTAAGCTAATGGGCCAACTTCCTGAAGATCTTGGAGGGTCTAACACGCTTGGGGCCTAGCTTGTGGCAGGGTTGCTTCAGGTGGAGATTCTTGGCGTTGACCATGACCAAGTCACCAGGCTTATACTCAGGTCATTTATGACGCTTTCTATCAGCATATGCTTTGTAGATACTCACAGCATCTACGAGATGGTCTTCAACTGCCTGGTGTATGTCCCTGAGCTCTTTAGAGCGCTCATTGGCAGCAATGACGGTGGACTCAATCCACGGACTTAGGTTGAAATTGGGGTTGTAACCATAGTTTTTAAAAAAGGGGGAAGGGCCTGTAGAGGTATGGATAAGGTTTATATGAATAAACTGCGCCAGTGGGAGGTGAGAGTACCAATTTTCTGTTTGGCATTGGGATGATTACGCAAAAATTGCTCCAAACCTTGGTTCACCCTCTCTGTCTATCTATCTGACTGGGGGTAGAAGGCTGTGGAGCAGCAGGGCAGATGCAGAGGATGGAAGAAGTACTTCCCAGAACTGAGCGGTAAATTGTGGGCCCCAATCTCTGATAATCTCTTTGGGGAGACCAAGTAAGCAAAAGATATGGTCTATAAAAAGGCGTGCTTTCTTAACTGAAGTAATAATGGTGTTGCAAGGGATGAAGTGGGCCATCTTTTCAAAACAGTCCACCACAACTATTACTGCATCATAGCCCTGGGACAGAGGGAGTTCCACGATAAAATTGATAGACACCTATGTCCAAGGGCCCTCATCAGCTTTGAGGGGAACAAGCAACCCAGCACTCTTCAGGAAGCTCAGCTTTGACCGATTAAACGTCAGTTAGGCTTTGTGACTTTTGCCATAACTGTGGCGATTCCTTTCCAATTGTAGGAGCGGCGGACCATCTCAATAGTTTTGTCCTTGCCAGGAAGGCCAGCAGTTGGAGGGTCATGAGCTTCATAGATCATTTCCTCACGCAGGGGTCCAGGCGGTACCCATCACTTTCCTTGATAGAGGATGACTCCATCCAGAAACTGGTAGCCTTTTTCCAGGGGTTCGCCATTTCTATAGCAGGCCTGCTTGATATTATTGTAGTCAGCTGACAGAGGTTGGGACAACCTAACGCGGGCAGGGGTGTCAGCAACCCCTTTCAAAGGTTCCATCATTAGCAGAGCGGGGGTTGGACAGTGGGCTCTCCTTCACCTGTTCCAGCTTAATCAGCACCTGGGTATTGTGGGCGTCAACTTGTGCTTGGCAGGGACTAGGGCAGGATTCCAAGGTAGAGAATCAGGTAACATGTTCTGGGTGCCCTTAATGAAAGCATATTGGAAATCAAACACTGACATGATTTTCAGCCAATGGAATGGAGAGAGGATAGCTTCTGGGGTCGCTGGTACATCAACGCCTTGTGGTCAGTATGGACATTAAATGGCCACTTAGAACCATGCAAATGGTGGCGCCAGTGTTGTACTACCTCAACAACTGTAAGGTGTTCCTTATCATTTATTGCGTAGCTGAGCTGCGCCGGGGTCATTTTCTTAGAAAATTAAGCAAATGGCCGTTCCAATCCATCCTCCACCTCTTGCAGCAGTGCAGCTCCCACTGCAAAGTTGGAAGCGTCAGTGGTGGCAATAAAGGGGCGTCTGGGGTTAGCATGTACCAACACTGGGCTGGACAATAGTATGGACTTGATGGCTTGGAATTTGACGTTGCATTAATTGGTTTAACTGGAAATCTTCTTTCCTGAAGCGGTGTAGAGAAGGATGCAACTTATGAGAGCTAAGGAGTGATCTTTTTGAGGAAGTTACATTTACCAAGGGAGCTGCATAACTCCATGACTGATGAGGTAGTAACATAATTGCAGATGGCTGCTTCCTTATATGGGGTAATCATATGGCCATGGGAAAAAATAATGTTTTCTAAAAACTCAACTTTGGGTTGGAAGAACTCACACTTGCTAGCCTTAATTGAAAGGGTTACATGTAGAAGTCTCTCCATGACATACACAAGGTGGCGGGTGTGAAATTCTGCATCTGAGGGAGAAGACCAATATGCCATCCATGTATGTGATCACGTAAGCTCCCATAAGGTCTCCCAAGACAGCATCAATAAGCCTATGAAAGCAGGTGGGCCGTTCTTTAAACAAAACGGCATAACACTGAACTGTTATATGCCTTTCTGAGTACAGAAATCAGTCAATCACTCCTAGCCTTATTTAATGCGGATCTGGTATAAAGTGTCGAGGCAGTCAAGCTTGCTGAACACCCTAGCCTTCTCCACATGGCGGTCAATCTGTTTCTCCAGAGGGAGTGGATGGGGGTCAGGCACTGTCACGTTGTTCAAATTGCCATAATCAACGCAGGGACGAAGTGAGCCATCACACTTCTCTACAAACAGGAGAGGGAGCACACCAGCGAAGAATTCTTAGAGATTCGACCCTTATAGTGCATGTTGTCTACCCAAGCGTCCAAGGAAGCCTCCTCCCTCATGGACAAGGGGTGAATTGGATAGGATATCTTGATAAGGTACATGGTCAACTCAAACTCAAAATCAAACTTGATATGCTCAGGAGTGGATGGGCCTTGGTGGGATCAAACAGATTAGCATATTCGCGGATGCAATCAGGCATAGTAAGTCTTAGGGTCAGGGCGTCAGTAGGTTGCTTAGAGGCTAGGCCCACCTTAGGAGAGGGGCCCCAACTTCTAGGGAGCGCCGTGGCGCTCTCACTAAATAAGGGATGTTTTTGTGACTCATCCAGTTAATTTAACGTGCATGATAGAGTCAAAGAGGTTAGTGGCGATGTCAAAACGGCGCCACCAGTTATCCCCCAAAATAACAGGGTATAGGAGGTTCTTTATTGAGTATAAGCTCTTCATAAAGTAACCACTGCCTGTGACGAAAGGTATAGGTGTTAAAACACAATAACTTAAAATTTTTTGAGATGCACCACCCTTAACAAACTGACCAATCCCAGGGGCAGATCCAAGGCTACGCTAACTTTTTGCGGATGAAGTTTTTAGTGCACAAATTATCCACCAAAGTAAGCGCTTAAAAACTCTTCCCCTCAGGAGAAAAAGTAGCTATAAACAAGAAGTAAGAAGAGGAGGGTTATTTTCCACAGAGCCAATGACGACAGGATGGCTCCAAGCCCAGAGGGCGGAGTATAGGTGAGAGTATCTCCTGAGAAATTCACAGAATATGACTTCACATTGCCAGTAAGTTGTCCATGGGGCTTAAATGGTGTAGGGTAACTTGGTGTTCTATGTTTAATGGAGAAGATCTTTATCACACTTAACTACACCAGTCAGGACAGCCAAGATTTTGTGGGGCCAGCCACGTCTAGCACTTCTTCAATCATCCTCTCATAAATCTCTACCCGCTTCTGGATGGAATCTGTAATGTGAGGTGACTCCGGAGTGATGGGAAAGAGTTGTTTGACTGGGCCACTGGGACAACTGCTTGGACAGAAGGCATAGGTTCCAAAACTGCAACAGAGGGTCTGTGGCTAGGAAGAAGTGGATGCCCTGAACTAAATGGTTTAGACTTACAAAACTTATCTAAATTTTGAGGACAAGCGCAAGGGGTACTCCGTGGAGCGTGGCGGTGCAGGGCCAGTAGTGAGGGGCCCCACCTATAACGGAGGTTTAAGTCTCACCTTCCAGCGAGCTCACTGCTGGTTCCAAGCAGTACTGGGTGGGTACGGAAGCAGGATATTCTAAAATCAGGTTGGAAGTGTCCATAAAAGCCAGTGTCTCAGCTGGATATGTCACCACAGGATCTGAAACATATTATTGCCCCACAGTGATGGAGTTGTCAAGTTAGAATATCTGAAGTTCCGCGGTATAATTAGGATTGGTGGCACAAAGGCTGTTAGACAACAGGGATGCAAGGATGGAGCAGGTACCAGATAAGGAGGGGTAGGGTTATCCCATATGCCAAGGGAAGCACCAGCATTATTTAGGGACTTGTGGATAAGGGCCATTTTCAGCAGTTCAAGAGATTCCAAACGCGATGTTTGCTCATGAAACGGGTGCAAGTATTGAGCTGTAGTGAGGTCTCCTTGGGACAAGTGTACAAAGGAGTTATAGTCATCAAAGGTAGCAGGGGGAAACTTGCGTGGCTTGATGAAGGTTTCCAACGCTGGGGTAGGTTCTAAGAGAGATCTATTCTCACCCGTGGAGAGTAATCATTGGTGAGCACCCTATAAAATTTTATGGAACAGCAGTTGGAGAAGGAGGACTTCAGCCAAGTCCTTGCCTTGAGACTTCTGGCGGGCCCTAAGTCTGGAAAACGTGTTGAAGATCTCCTTTTTAAATTGGAATCGTGTGAATAGTGGAGAGTGAGGCTGGTAGTGGCAGGTACTGCACACTGTATGAGCGTCTTGAGTGAGGGGAGCCGCGCAACTCCTTCATTACGGCCTTTTAAGAAGGTAACAACCAAAGCCAGAAGGGATAAAAAGTACCAACTCAGTGGACCGCTTCACCGAGTGACAACTCTTAGAGGGTTGGGCTAACTTTAGCCACCCAACTGGTAAAAAAACTCAAAAAAAATCCAGGCCTTTCTAAGACAATGTAAGGGAAACTGGAGCGCAGGAGGTCGCTGAAGGGAAGGACACAGTCCAAAGATGTGACAACAGGGCCAAGTGACCCAACAAAATGAAGAAAAGTCCTAAGCGGTCTGTATTATGATTCCATATAAATCTGTGTGGAAAAACGCACACCAAACTGGACACAACCATAAGGTACAAGAGGTCCTGGGAGCTGGGAAAGGTGGCGTAAAATCTAGGACAAAGGGCGGCGAAATAGGAAGTGGAGGAGCTGGTGGAATAGGCTGTGGAGGGGGCGGAGGGCTTGCATAAAGCTTTAGAGGCAAACCAGAGCGTAAAACGGACTCTGGCCATCATGAAACTTCCGAGAGGTGCATTTTAGATGAAATAACCAAAAAATTTGCAAGAAACTTGCCCAAAAATTCCGAAACTTTATTAGATTAATCAGAGTATCTGAGAAAAGTATAGCTTTTCTCAGTGTGAGACTTAATTTAAAGGAGAATGATTCATGAAGGATTAAATGGTTATCAAAATAAGATCTGAGCCATAAATTTTCGTTCTTCAACAAGAACTAAAATTTTAAAAATTAGTTCAAATTGCGTAACCTTGTATCATGCAATTTTCCAGATTTTTGGGCTGATTCCCGCCAGATTATTCGCCTCAGAAGGCCGTTTTCCTCAGACCTTGTTGGCAAAGCTAGTACCCATTTTCTTTCAATGACCTTAGAGAGGTCGTCAGTGACTCTTAGGGGTTCTAGCTTTGCTCTAAGAGCTTGTTGGACTTGGCTTTGGAGGGGCAGTTCATCAGGAAATATGTCACTAGCTATGACAGTTTTGTGGTGCTTCTTAATATAAAATAAGCATATGATCAGGTGAATCAGAACTATCTTGACGCCTCCCTAACCCATCTCCACATTTTACCACAAGCTAAGGCATGGCTATCAGCGCTCTACTCCCAGATTCACACTAAGATACTGTCCTCAACGGGCTTAACAGCAGCGGTGATGGTTGAACAGGGTCTCCATCAAGGGGATCCACTGAGCCCAATCTTGTTTAACATAGCTTTGGATCCTCTTCTGGCCTAACTACAGGAATGACTAGTGGGTGTTCATGTTCCTTGGAAACCCCATACCCGCACCATATTCTTTGCTAATGACACAGCAGTGGAAGTTGATGTAAAAAGGACCTGGACCTGGCCATGGAGGCCCTGTATCGCTACTCCAAGGCATGCAATGCAAAAGTTAACACTTCTAAAACCATTATAATGCAAGTTGGTACCCCATTGTTTTCTCATCATTTTAGTCTGGAATCTACCTGGAGTACCTTTAGGAACCTAGGTGTCTTCACCACACCACAATGGGTCGCGATCAAGATTAATGAGGACTGCTTGGTGGATGCAATGAACTCAAGTCTAGCCAGCTAAAACTGCCGGCGTTTAACCCCCCAGTGACGCGCTCTGATGGTAAACGTTTTTCTGATAGCAAAGGTACGGTTCCTCGCTCATGTCTGCTCCTTTATGGACAGTTTTTAACCAAGGTTGCATGTGATACTCTGCTTCTGGATATGGGGATCAAAGGACCCATCCACAGCTCTGACCATTGTATCCCTTTCCCGCAGTGAAGGGGCTTAGGTCTTTTGGATGGTAAGCCCCATGCCACTTCAATAATGATGGGGTTCCTTAAGACCATCATTTGCTAGATAGGGCTCCAATGCCATAGTGGGATCCAGCCTTATGCCAGGGTTTAACGGCCTTGCTAGGGCTCCCATGGACCTCTACAACAGCTTTTGGGGAATGGCTAATAAATCACCCAAGTCACTGCCTCAAGCCCTCATCAAGTTTTTACTGAAACCAGGCTCTCCTTGCATTTAAGAGGGCAGGGGTACGGGTGACCACGCCTTCCCTTATAAAAGGAGTGCTTCTGGGAAAAAGACCCTGGCATCACACCCTGGTTCACAATGGGAGGATTATTATCTTTCGCCTCCACCCTTTGGACAGACTTCCCGATGCAGCCTCATCTCCTTGAATTCCTACCCCCCGCCATGGAATGTGATCTCAAGGCACTTTGGAAGGACGTTTTCCACCTTGCTCTTTCAGCAAAAATGTCAAATACTCTGTGGCGGAATCTACACTGCTCATAATGGACAGGGGATCAAACAACCCCACCTTCCAGCACAAGAGCTGCCTGCGATGCGCAGAGCTTATAGATACCCACATCCACTGCTTCTTTACTTGCCCCCTCATAGCTCCTTTCTGAAGAAAGTCCACGAATTCCTGCGAGCAGAACCCTGGGTAGTGCACCATGTTCAGGACTTCATGTTCAACCTCTCAATACCCAATTTCTCCCAATCATTAAGGGTCCTGGCATTTGGCGTAGCTATATGGACTATTCATAATTCATATCTTTGCACCGCTTTTGACTCCACTCAGCGGACGCTGCCTCATATTATCACCCACTTTCATGTTTATTTTGATATGTATCTGAGAGTATTTACCATGTTGCCATGGGCTAATCATTCAGTTTGAGTGGACATCTGGCTCTTGCAAAACTTTCCCCACCCCTTCTCAACACCTCCTCTTACCCTTGCCTTTGCCTCAAGCTCTTAGGAGCTCAGGCGTGATTAAATAAAGATCGGTGTATCCCCCCATTAGGTTGAGACCACCTAGTGCTAAATAAATATTTACTTAATTACCCATAATGATGGGAGCTAGAGACCCCAGAAACTTAAGATGAGATATAAAGATGAATGAAATTACTCAAATATGTGAAGGAATGCTCTATAAGTAAGTTTACAGCGTATGTTGACATAAGTGCGCCCCTACTCTTGAAAAAAGTCATATCAGAGGGGCACCAAGTGTAAGACAGGTATTAATGAGGAAGTTTCATTAATGCTAGTGAAATAAAAATTTGAAAATTGATGGCTGAGAACATCCATGACATGTGTTGAAATTTAGATTACAACTGGGTAGAAATTACACAGGTATTATTACACTCAATCAGGTATATCTGTATGAAGACAGTATATCTATTGAAACTTTGAGTTGGGTCAAAAATAAGCTCTTGTCAAATGTAATTCGCTAAATCCGCCTTAGTCCTGTTAGGTACTTACTGCAATTGAGATCTATTGTCATGAGCATAAACTGGAAGTTTGCTGACGAGAGCCAATAACAGAATGTGTGTTACCGCGTTTGTCACAGTTCCAATACTTGACCCTTTCAACATATAATCTAAGGTCTTTGGAATGTGGTCTAAGCATCAGGCTTCAACGTGCCATCCAAATCTTCCTGCATTGGCCATCTTTAGTCAGCTAATAGGTTGCCAGCATTGCTGCGAGGGTCAGACCAAAGGTCAGGTGTATCTTTAAGCATGATGGGCATTTCTCAGCATTCTTGTTTGTGGTATACTTGTGTCTAAATAATTCTGGTGATTTTCTTTTTTTAGCACTAGTGGTGCCCAACCCAAAAAGGGGAGCCGCCACGCATCTTTATTTGCAAATGGGCCATATAAAGGGATTATTCTAATAAAGATTCATAATATGGCACCTCAACTAACAGCCTAGGAAGCCATATCAGAAGGGGATGAAGCTTTGGAAACTTTTGTTCAGCGCCCGCTTTAGCTGGCAAACCATGGCGGACAGCATAAGGGTGGGAGAAATTCTGGTAATTTTTAATTCATCAAAACTGAATTAGTATGGAGAAGTGGACCTTTGGCCAGAGAGCATATAGGCCTAATCTGTTTAAATTCAGGATAAAATGAATTAATTATAAATCTCCAGATTTAGGTCAAGATGCTAACAAAACATTGATTGAGGATCAATTAAAATTGATCCGCTGAGGGATACAGATAGTGGGACAAGGGTAGCGGCGATATCTATAAGCCATTAGGAGTACTATGACTGGGGTCAATATCTTGTGGTTTGTCAAATATAAATCTCAATGACATGTCAAAGGCTTGCTTTACTTGCAGGAAGCAAGTCCTTCCATGTCCCGAATACCAACACCATGTTGAGGCTGCTTCAGTCCCTTTTAATGTTATCAACGTTGACGCGGTGTCCCAATGCCCACTGGCCTGAATGGCCTTCAATATATCATTCTGGCAATTGTCCACTTGACTAAGTAGGTCAAGGCATTATTAGTGTTTGCAGCAAACGCAAAAACTACCACCTTGTAATTTTGTTTATTTATACTCATATGGATGCCCTAAGGTCCTGCTTTTGGACCTTGGGCTTATTTTAACTCATAGTTAAAATAAGGGCTAACTTTTATATGGCACTAGTTAGAACTTTACTGCCCTCTACATTTCATCAATTAATATGGCCGTATTTTAAGCAAATGGGCCCTGTTGTATATCCATTGAAAAAATGGCTGTGACTGAATCAATGTGTTGTAACCACTATTTGCTAAGAACCATTATGGCGTATAGAATTAGATACCAGCTAGTAATAATAATGTGCACTTTCCAGGTCCTTTCTGGGTGAAAGCATTAAAGACCTAGCGATTGTCAACACTTGTTGGAGGCCTCCATACCCAATTTTGCTGATATAACTATTAGGACTCTAACTGATGAGATTATTCGCTTTCAAGCCATTGCCACTTTAGGAAGTATCTCTACAACGTCCAAGTATACTACTCAATTTGATGCCTGAAGGCCTTCTAAGCCAATCTCAAGCAGGATACTGTACTTTTCTATCACCGCCACCTTTGGGTTCGTCACAAACACAAAGTTTGTAAGGTCAAGCGCCTATTATGTTATGTTAAAGCAGCATCTGAGTACAATATCACCAATTTCACCCATGGTACCATGATTAGTTGGTTCTTGGTAAGTTCCTTGAACATATGTCCTCCTATGATAGAGTCTTGAGGGGGGCACTGTTGTAATTGGTTTGACCAACCATCAAAAAATATTTTAATCTACCCAAATTTTATATTTTGTAATATTTATATATAAGGGTTCAATCAAACGTACATGGCCTTATGTCCATGCTTATTTTATTTGGCAGATACTAATAATACGCCAAAAGATCAAAACCTTACTCCACCATTGGTGCAGTTTGATCCCTTATTTTCAAATAATATGGCTCGTGGGCCTGTTTTTCATATTGTCATTAAAATTTATTCATTATTTTTCCTTTCACCAGCATAATACCAGTTTTTAATTAGACTTATTATTATTCTCATTGTCCTTTCCAGATGTAATCTTACTCTAATAAGCTGACTATGATTATTATGGATATTACCCCAAAGTTGCTGGCTTATTAATCATGTATTTCCCCATTATAATATTGACCCCAAAGTCCCTTAGTGATTTTCACTTATAAATAATTGCACTGATAGAATGAAGGATGTGCTGAGCATATCAGTAAGTAATTGCTATTGATAAGAGGATCCGTTTGTGTTATCATCTGGTGGTAAAGAATACCACAAGAAGGAGAAAAGTTACTTTTCTCTCTCGTTGCAAACACTTCTGCAACAAACCAAATCAAGTCTGGTAAAAGTTTGTAGTTTCGCTGAGGAGATTATTTGGCGCCCATGCTGGGGAGCAGTTGGGCGAGTAAAGTTAAGGGCACAGGTGTTGGCCCCACATCAACCAAAATTTGTAAATGCCCTGGCGAGTCTGGCAGAATGATAAAGTTAGTAATAAAAACTGGCAGTTATCATTTCCTCAGATATTTTGGCATGGCAAGCGCACTGCAACCAGTTCATCAATACGCCGCACTCGAAACCACTTTCATTGGTGGAACATGGGGCGCATGTTTTCCTAAATATTCAGCAAACGGTGCTCTGGGAGATGTTCTGTGGAGATGTACACACGTTTCCTGACTGCGGTGTATGTCACACCCCACTCCATGCCACGCAGTTGGCTGAATATTGGCTTTGAAACAAAAGAAGCGGCGGATGAAGCTGCAAAGGTGCGCATAGTAGTAGACCTCCCAGATGGTCAGCGGGTTGTCAAAACAAAGTGCAACAAGAGGACTAAGTCAAACCAAATTTTCGTGACCTTTGACTTCCTACCCACAACTTTTCAATGCACCATGCTCAAGCACCACCTGAAGGCTGGGATCACCATTTACAGAGAAATACAATCCTTCAAAATGCAGCGCTTTACGCTGATGCCAAACCTGTGCACAGGTAAGGCGATTGCTGTTCTCACCCCGTCCAAGGGGATAGCAAAGGATTTGACCCAAATCCTGCATACCACTTTTTTCATAATCAATGGGCAGAATACCCATCCCTTCCAGGTCACTGTGGATAGCGCGCCTCCCATTTGCACGTTCTGTCACAATTTTGGCCACAAGACCCATAACCGCCCTGTCAAAGAAGGCGTTACGCACCAAGAAATTTTATTGGATGCAATGGGTGGGGTGGATGCCCATTATGAACCGGCATTAGACACTGGCGAAGACTTCCCATGGGGAGCTCAAGGCTGTACATTCTTGTAAAGCCAGTATCCCCACAAGAGCGGAAGAAGGCCAAACAGGCCCGCAAGGCAGCGGCTAAGGAGGCGGCCAACACCACATCCACCATCCTACCCAGCCCAACTCCAGGAGATGTTGAGACTTTTGCGGTGGAAGCAGCTTGCAAATCTCTCAACCAATCAGATGGGATGCCCAAGCTGATTGGGCTGACTAAGCTGAAATATTGATGGCTGAATCAGTTTCACCTGACTAATGCGCCCAAGCCTCAATTGGGTCCAAGTTGCTCACCAGCGATCCAGCCAAATTTACACCTCCAAGTGATGGTGCGCTGCAAAACCACACACCGCAAAAAGATCAGCCCACAGAGGGGAAAAAAGTGAAGGCAAAGGCCAACGCAAACCCCACTGCTAAAGCTAACCATTCTAACTTATACTCTGTAGCATCGCATACCTGAGGTGCCAACAAGTGCTGCAAAGAAAAAGAGAAAGCTGAAGGGCTTGGGTGCCCTTCCCCTCGCACCTGGGTGCAATGGGGGAGCCTTTCTTTTAGGGACGGTGAACATCTTTGGACTCAAGGCCTCGCCATCCCAGGCTAACAAACTGAGTTTTTTACAAAATAATTTACCTGTGGACATCCTGGCCATTCAGGAAACCCACTGTCCACGCAGTTCTGAGGACTCATGGAAAACCATGCTCCTCCCTTCCCTTTCCTTTTGATCTGAGCACTGTGGGGTGCTTGTTTGAGTGAAAAATAATTTTAAATTTAAATCATCCTATTCATTTCTAAACGGCCGCGTCCTTGTTGTCACCTTTTTGTGGGATGACAAAGCGCACGCTATCGTCAACATCTTTGCCCCAACCTGTGCATGAGAACGTCAGGAATTTTCCTCAACAGTCATTTCCCTTCTGTTACCCACTGACTCTTTCGTTGTCAGGGACATGAACTTATGGATGAACCCATCCACAGACTGCTGGCCCTCATCGACTATACCCCACAGGGGCACATTGAACTTTACGTTCTCAAGGCCACCCTAGGTCTATTCAATACCTTGCTGCGCCATGCTCCGCTACTAAATAACATGTCATGCCCACACGTGCACAGCGGCCTGTTAAGGTCCATGTCCCACATCAACCTTATCCTTGCGTCACTCAAATTTCATCTCCATATTTCCCACTTCACCATGACCAAAATTAATTTCTCCAACCACAGAATGGTATCAATCTCCTTCCACTTATCCAACCCAGCAGCCCAGGTGCCGTATTGGTGCAAACTTCGCCCTGCCAAAATTTCATCACCAAGATTTTCCTCATGGAAAGAATCTGTGACCTCAGCTCCGGAGTTTGTCACGTCATTATGTGCAGATCCAATTTCCATCTGGTCAACCTTCAAGAAAAGCACAATCTGCCAGGCTCGCCATCTCTCCTCCTGCCGCTCACAAGCCGCCTCAGCAATCATTTCGCGCACACTGGCAGAATTGGACCACCTGGAGTCCAACATCCCCACTGCAGGCTACAACCTGGCTTGGGGGTCAAAAGTGGGCAGAAGTGGCCGCCCGCCTCAATGCACTGGTGATACAACACAAGCATTGGGTTTGTGTTCAGTATAAAGCTAAACATATTACAGAGGGCGAAACATGCTCCACTTATTTTTTTAAAATTTTCTCAACTGTGCCAGAGTTTGGCTCGCACACAGGTGCAAAGACTGGACCACTCCATCACAGATACACTGGCCAAAGTGGAAATTGAAATACAAAACTATTACTCCAAACTATATCAATCCAATCCTATTCCACCAGCTGAAATGGCAAATTTTCTTGAAAGTGCACACATCTGCACCATTTCCTGATCCCTGGAGTTGATGAATTTGATTACTCAGGATAAACTCTGGTCTGCTGTTCGCGGTGCACCATATAGGAAATGGCCAGGTCAAGACGGCATCCCTTATGAGTTTTATAAAAAGTATTTCAAAGATTTATCCTACTTTCTGCTTGTCTCTTTTAACTAATACCTTCTGAAAATTCGCCTCCTGCCTGGAGGACAAGAGGCCTTCACGATTACATTGTAAAAAGATGGGATAAGCTGGACTTGGCCAATGGTGCCCCATTTCTCTCACTAACACTGACACAAAATTTTTAAATTTATGGCTAACCGTCTAGGGGTTGCTGCCTCTGCTCTCATTTCCCCTAAACAGTTTGGTTTCATAACCAAAAGGTCAATTTGGGACAATATAAACACCATAGCCAACGCCTGTCACTCCATGGCTTCTGGAGCACTTGTATTTTTAAACCATCATTAGGCCTATGATAGAGTCAACTGGGAATACCTCAGAGCCTGTTTCCACAAGATCTGCCTCCCCCCTCGCTTCATCAATTGGGTGATGTTGCTAACGGAATCCACCACAATGGCTGTGCGTGGCCCTGGCTTTCTCACGGAGTTAGTCCGCCCTCAAAAGGGACTGCGCCAAGGGGACCCGCTTAACCCACTATTGTATAACTTCAGCCTTGACCCACTTCTTAGAAATGTGAATGCCCGCCTTAATGGGGTCCATGTGCAAGACCAAACCCCTGTCAAGATGTTGGCGTTTGCTGCTGATTGTGTGGTTGGGGTGTCTAAAAATCATGATGCACGCGCGCTTACAGAAACTATCCATGTTTACTCCAGGGTAAGTAATGCTGCACTCAACGCCTCCAAAACTGAAATTGTCCTCCTTGGTTGGTATCAAGCCCGCAGGGCCCCAGTGCCCTGTTTCCTACCCGCCTTGTCAGCTAGCGCTAGAGTTATCTTGCCCTGCCCACCCCACACCGCCCCTCTTGTGCTCCCCTTTGTGCCAAGCCCCACCGTTGGCCCTGTCCGCCATTTGGGGGTGTTGCTGGAGGCAGTAAGGTATGCCTCATTAGTGATGGAAAACCATATCCTAGACAACATGAAAAAACGCATAGCTTCCCTCAGAGCCTATAAGACCTCCTTTACTGGAAGGGTAGTGCTAGACAACTCTATGCTCCTCTCTAAAGTTTGGTTTAGGGCCCACGCCATCGCTTTTTCCCTATGTTTCTTCAAGTCACTATACGCCCTTCTGCAAGGGTGGCTTTGGTTGGGCTACCCACCGCTGGTGCACCTGGATGTCATGTTTGGCCCTCGCCATAGTGGTGGTATGTGCCTGCTCAGCTTTGAGGCCCATGATGCCAAAATTATTGGCAACTGTATCGCAGCTGTTACCAACCCTACAATCTCTGCCCAGCACTGGTCCTGCGTGGTCCGCTCCAACTTCTCCCAATCCCTGGGCCTCTCCAATCCTTCCCACCCCCACTCTATGTTAAAGTACCTAGCCTCACATCCTTCTGCAGCGGGTCCGCATGGGACGTCGCCCCACTTCAAAAGGATCCTCCTCTCCATGCAGAGCGCTGAGTGGAGAATTTGCATCTGTGGACACACCGCCCAGAGGGGGCGTCCCTTTCCTCGATTCACCCAGGAAGTACAAGGACTTCCCATTCTGAACGGATTAATACCCATGCGACCCCCTACCATGGCCAGGGTGGACTACTTGGACATGATGAACATCCCATACCCCTTGATACCCAGAAAGCCATTTGGAAGTATGCTCACCACCCTCTTCTACAACCGCATATTCATTCCCATGTGTGGCGCTGCTTGAGATGGGTATACCATACTGCTGAACGCTCTTATGCTTTGCACTCATCCTGTGTCATGTGTGGCCAGTATGGAACGCTGGTTAACTGCCTGGAAAAGTGCCCTCCATCTTAAGTGATATGGCGTGAAGTGCAACATCTGCTTCGCCAGGATCAGTAACAGCCCTTCAGCCTGTCTAAGGATATGTTTGCTTTATCTATGGCTTCCCCTCTTCCGCCCTCCCTCCATGCCTTGGTAGTTGCAATTGCTATGTGGATTATCTACACGGTTGTCTTGGACGCCATCTCTGGCTTCACCCCCACCCTCCAAGAAGCTGTACATTGGTTCTGGTCGCATTTAGAGGACCACTTTAAAGCGTGGATGTTTGGGTACCTTCCACCACGTCACCGCCAGTTGGTCTCATCCTTGTTCCCGGTTTGGTTCATCATTTCAGACCCCTTTCTATATATGTGCTCGATAGAGGTGCAAGCCCCTGAACACGTGACCCCCTCCCTCTCTTGGCATTCCTGCTGGCAACAGGAGATAGCTTGCTTCTCTGAGGTGCCCTCCTCTCGCTGGAAGTTCGGTTTTAGTGTTTTTTTGGAAGTGTCTGTCCCCTGGTCGGCCTTCCCCATAATAAATTAAATTAAATAAGAAGGATAAAAATTGTAAACTGACGCCCTGAAGCCACATTCAGTACTCAATACTATGGTGTGCTTCCTTCCTTAAGTATAATATAAGCCTTTTGTGATAAATAAGATATTTTCCTTTTTGTTTTTACAGGGCACTGTCTTCATACAGTGCCTTGTTTTGGTGGTAATAAACCTTTTCATTGAGATATGACGCCTCTAATCTTATCTCAACATTTAGTGCACCACAGGGGAACCCATTGTTTTCCTGTACCATTTCCATCTAATAAGTATTTGCATAAGTATTCCTCCTTCTACTCCAGCACAACATCTGGAATCTAACGTGGATGCTCCAATGGGACAGTTTAAATTTAGCCTACCAACTTTTCTTTATAACAAAGAAATGGTTTGTCTGCTGAGCTAAGGCTTGGAAGGTTATAACCTCAAATTCTCTGAGTCTTTACTCTCATTGATATTATAAACGACCCTCAACTCCGCCCTGACAGCTTTGAGAGGAGCTTAAATAACCCTACATGCTCCCTCTTTGATTACAAAAGATAAATAGCTCCTTGCATACTTTAGTTCATATTCATGGACAAAAGATCCATTAGTTAAAAACACAACTTAGCCGCTGCCAACCAGAAGTTCAAGCTATTTCAACAAAAATTTATAGCGGAATGCTGCCATTTTTCTGAGTTATTTAATTAACTTCATCACGAGTTCACCTCTTACTTGCTGAATTGCTGGTTCTCTCAATATTGCCAATTATTGCGGTATTCATTAACAGTTGGTTAAACCTTCTACCCAGATTTGCCAGTTGTTACATTAGTTTTACGATCACTCCTCAGTCTGATGGATTGGAAGTCCCAAGAAATTGTCTCAATCTCAATTCCTTTGTACAATTGGGTACCAGGTTTCATTTAATCCTATCAATCTACCTAAATTTGACAAAAGCAGAAATTCACATATCTTTACTGCTTTAATTAAACTAAGTATGATTGTGTCCCTAAGGCATTAAGTAGGCCACGTTGATGAATTTTTTGAACTCTGTATGCAGAAATTGATAATATTAAAGCTACAAGAAGTTGGTATGAACTACCATAATGCCATAGATCTACTGGTGAGAGAGTTTGGTGGAGCGGAATGGATGACAATGCAGTAAGCGTTGTTACTTAATTTTTTCGTTTATAAGGACAAATTTATTATCACTTTGATGAACAGTTTTGTTATCATGCTCAAAAGTCATATGGAGCCAAACTGGTAAATAATTTTAACACACAAATTCCACTTCATCACACCTACAAGCTCTATAAAGAGTTGTATTGGGTTCTTATCCTGGTGTTAAATGAGGAGAATAATATAACCCACATGATAAATTATCTCTGCCAATGCGCTGCAATGTTTGAGGTGCTTAACCCAACCTCTGGGAGTTCTGCGACCATTCCAATATGGTCTCCTCCACAAAAAAGCGAATTAGTTCATCCTTATGGCCTTTATTACCATAATCCTGACATTATCAGTTCACCTGTTATTTTTGCAAAAATTTGGCACTACGTCCTTTGTTTCCCTAATCTGGATTTTGAACCCAATGTTTAATTTAGTGAACTCATGGAAGAAGGAGGACGTGGGAAAAGACAAGGTGAAGTAGAATCTGGATTTTCTACCTCCGCCTCTTTATAAAAAAATCCTAAGGAAAGGAACCCTTTGAAATCATGTTCCATTAAAACCTTGTTCAACAATGACGCTCGCCTTCAGCGTTGTATCATTTAATAGTGTATGATATGGTAGCGGCTAATAAACTCTGTTCAAAAGAATATGAGGTTAAGTTGCCACCAGAGGTAGTAGTGAAGCCTTATTTTCAACAGTTGAAACAGCAAGAGCTTAAGGTCTCCTTGGGGAACATTCTCAAGTTAGACGGGCTCAACGTCCCTATCTTTTGACACTTTAAACAAAATGAGCCTACACTTGTGTGCTGACCTACAATATTATTTAGGGAAAGTGGACGCTTTGAGTGTTAACATATTTAATGCAGTGGATGCATAAACTGCTGAAAGCACATATGCTGATATTACTGTTAATAAGCTCAAAGTAAGAGGTATCTTGGACAGTGGGGCACTAAAAATATTGTGTCCACTAAATTAGTTAATAAAGTTATTTTGGAGTCAAATATTAAACATCTTAAATTTACAGTACTGCAAAGTTTAAATGATCAATTCTCTAGGAGCATATAGTGTGCTGCCGCTGAGATTTGGTTCACTAGTAATATCCACTACTGCTATTGTGTTACCTGGTCAAGGTTATGACTTTCTTGTTGGCACCTCTTTTATGAGGACCCATGGGGTTAAGGCTAAATTTAAAAGCTAAACCTTTAGAAATACTTGGTCAACACCTCCTGCTGTATTATAATTATAAAACTGAGAGCTCTGCGCCATGAAAACTGGAGGTTTTTAACCTTGCATATAAGGATGGGTTGCACAAATGGGTTTTCAATTTATTCAGGTCCACACTTATCAAATGCCTACTCAAGCTATGGAATTAAAAGGCATTACTCCGAGGGCTGATCAGAATCTAACTCTTCTGGCAGGCCACCAAAATATTATGAGGACTGAGATTAAACTAGAAACTCCCAAGGGTTATACGGCAAAGTATTTGCGCCATTAGTAGCTCTAATCTTAAACCTTTAAACATGTCTGGGATTAATCTTCCTGAACATGGTGAAGTTCAGATACTATTAGCATATCTATATCAATTTCTATTTAAATAAAGCGACATCAAATCGTTGCTTTTTTACAAACGTTACCAGTTGGTGAAGTAGAGAATATTCATGACTTTGGTACCTTAAGAAACTGGCCTGGCCGGTGGTATTGACCAATTTGTTTTTTCTTTAGTACCACGGGAAAGCATACCAGGAAAAATGGGAGAGGAGAAGGACCAAGATTTGGCCCTCTTTGACAAGAATAGCATTATTTTTGCAAAAAATGAAATGATTTGGGTTGTGCACATGATGTGTTATACCAAATTTATACTGGAAATAATCTACACATTTGCCTTCGTCCTATTAGGCCTAAAGGTGGCATATTGAAGTCATTAATGCTGAAATTAACCAGCTAGTGCAATACAGGTTGTTGGTGACCTCCAAGAGTCCATAGGCCTCGGTGTTGATTATTAAGAAGAAGGACAGTTCTAACCAGGTGGTAATAAATTACAAAAAGCTCAATTATTACCAAAAAATCTTATCTTTTAATGAAGATTTGATGATGCATTAAACTGCTTGGGCGGTGCTCAATATTTCTTTTCCATGAATTAAATTTCTGGTTACTAAAATATTAAGCTTCCTAATGAAGAGCACAAAAAGTGTGTGATGATATTTGCCCATGGTCTGTATCACCAGCTAAAATGTCGTAGGGGCTGTGCAATGCCCCATGACTTTTAACAGGCATGGACAAAATATTGGACAATTTAAAGATATCCTGTGTTCTAGTATATTTAGATGATATAAAAGTTTTTTCTAAATTGTTTACGGAGCATCTGACATTTTAAAGATTTGCTCCAAAAACCTGCTAAAGACAAACTGAAATTAACCCTGGAAGTGACGCTTCTTTCAAGAGAAACTTTAATATCTGGTTGTCAATGAAAAACAGGTCCTACATCCCCAGCTGGCGTAAATTGAAGCCATCAAATGGATGACCCTGCCAAGCAATAAGCGTGACATCCAAGTGTTCCTGGGGATGATTGGCTACTACCACCGGTTTATGAAAAACTTTATCAGGATAGGTAAACCTTTATTTCACCTTCTCAAAAATAGAGTACAATTTGAGTAGACAGAAGACTGCCAGCTGGCCTTTGAACAGCTAAGAATTTGCCTAACCCAAGCAGTAATCCTTATGTATACCAACTTTAAAAAATCATTCATCATTAGATGGATGCATCCCTCACCGCTGTGGTGGCGGTGTTATCCCAGCTAGATGCTGATGGGGTAGATCACCCATTTCATATTTCAGCCAGACAATAATACACATAATTGTAATTATACCATTACTGAAAAAGAGTGTTTAGCAATAATTTATGCTAGCAAATAAATTTGGGTGTACATCCATGGCGTTCATTTTACTGTGTTAACTGACCATAAATTTCTACAAAGGTTACAAAATTTCAAGGAACTGGAAGGATGGCTAGCTCGTTGGGCTTTAAAATTGCAAGCCTACTTTTTAAAATTCATTACCAGCCAAGCGTTAAGCATATAAATGTGGATGGACTCTCCCACTTGCACACCGTAGCATTACTGGCTGATAAGGTTGATGAATTGATTGATAAAATGGTAACCCAGAAGTATGATAATGAACCTGAAGAGGTTACATGCAGATTGGAGAAGCTTAGAAAGATTACTTTTATTTAATTTAAAACTTTATAAAATCATTGGTGAACAATTCATCATCTATTCCAGCCCACTGAGTGGACTAACTTAATTATTGCAGCTTATAAGGCAATAGGGCACAGGAAATTTAAGAAAATGTTTAAACAGGTAAGGTCAAGTTATTGTTTAAAACTTATGGCTTTGGATATTCATAAGCTCTAAGCTATTGCAATGAATGCCAAGCTGAAGCGCCTTACCAGAAGGCCACTACATACCAATTAGTCAACCCTAATCTTACATGGCACAGTGTATCTCTCGACGTTGTGGGGACCTTGGCCAAACCTGCGGCCAATTCAAGTATATAATCATGGCCATTGATCACCTTACTAAATGGGTGGAGCCAAAAGTGGTAAAAGACCTGGGCTCTACGACTGCTTCTAAGTGTATCTTGAAATTATAATTATTGGAATGGTTGCCTCCAATTATTCTGACAGATAATGGGACTAACTTAACATCCCAAATGAATACTAAACTCAATGAGTCAATGAGTATATATGGGTTGTTGTCTACACCCTATCATCCTGAGACCAACGACACTGTTAAAGTGTTAATGGTACACTTGGGGTATTATACTAAAGATGGTTATGGGCAAAGTGTTTAGTTAAAACCTCTTTTTACCTTTCGCCATGTTTGCCTTTAACATTACTTATCACTCCACCACAGGGCTTTCGCCACCCGAGTTATTATATGGAAATGAACACAGCGCTATCACATTGTTAAACTCATGTCTTAAGAAAAAAACATGAGATTCAAGTAATATCTTGAGAAGCTCATGTGTATGCTAACCCAGTTGAAAAGCTCTGCATATTCAATGTGCTGGCTCAGAAAGTTAGAGCTATAACACAGGATAACAAGGGCTGCCAGACCTTATCTACCTTCAGCTTAGGGAATTGGTCTGGTACTATGATATTCATGGCTTTGAAAGACCAGCAAGTTAGACCACTGTAAAGATCCTATTGAGATTATAGAGTTGATCTCTACAAATGCTTATAATCTAAAAGATCCCACTAATGTCTACCTTATCAATTAGGTACATGTGAAGTTTACTAAGAAGTACAATCAGCCATCCAGCCTTAAGGCCATGAGCTCTCATTAAACTATTTGACCCCCACTCATCTTGTTCCCTGATGTTGGGTCAAGTGGGGGAGTAATGTAATTGGTTTGACCAACCATCAGTTTAAATTATCTACCTAATTTTATATTTTTCTAATAGTTAGATATAAGAATCAATCAAAAATACATGGCCTAGTGGGCCATGATTTGGTTTTATCTGGTAGATATTAATAAATATGCCAAAAGATCAAATCCTTACTCCTCATTGGTGAAACTTGATCCTTTAGTATTTATAAGGCCTATGGCTCATAACCTGATTGTCAGATTGCCATTATTATTTATTCATTATTATTTTGCCTTGCACTGGTGTAAAACCAGCCATTCAATGGGATTATCATTATTTTTTTTTAGTACTAGATGGTCCCTGGGATTATCATTATTCTCATTGGACTTTCCGCTGTAATATTAATCTAATAAGCTTACTATGATTATTATGGATATTACCCCAAAGTTGCTGGATTATTAGTCAATCATTTCCCCATTTTAATTTTGACCCCAGAGCTTTTTATTGATTTTCCGCTACAAAATAATTGCACCAATAGAATGAGTGATGAGCTAAGCATATCAGGAAGTAAGTGCTATTGAGAAGGGGATATGTTTGTGTTATCATCTGGCGGTAATGATACCACAAGAAGGAGAAAAATTGTAAAGTGACGCCCTGAAGCCACATTCAGTACTTAATACTATGGTGTGCTTCCTTCCATAAGTATAATAATACCAATTGTGATAAATAAGATCTCTTTCTTTTTCTTACAGTAAACTCTTCATTCAGTGCTTTGTTTTGGTGTTAGTGAACCTGTGCTTGGAGATACAACGCCTCTGCGCCAATCTCAACAGGCACTATTAGAGGTTAAAACAAAACAAATCAAACCCCTACTACAGAATTGATTTATATAGAGTCAGCCTACTATTGGCTATTATTGACTCCCAATGGTTTGCTTACTGGCGTCAAAGGGATTTTAATCTAGAAGCATCATGAGTTGATTGCCAAGAGCCATCAAAAAACCAATAGGTAGCTCCATGATTCCAAGTAACTATATCTAAAGCTTTGGAACAATGGGGATATGAGACATATAATGTGAGAACAGAAAAAGTTATTTTTTAAAACTTAATCTATAATGACCAAAAAGACCATTATCATGGGAAACTAGACAATCTTATTGTTGTAGGATCCTATATACCCTATAAATATGGCAAGATCTGATTTATACAGCTTCTAATCCTATCCATATTGTTGAATGCATACTTTTGTTACTTTATCTTGTAAGTTTTTAGAATCATAGCCCAGAAGCTATCCTTGACCTCCCAGAGAGATGCCAAATTCTGAGTCTTACAGATTTAAGATCAAAAATTAAGATCCTTAGCTTAATGGGTATTACATATATAAGACAGTAATCCCTTAAAAACAGTAATCCTGGTTGGCCCAGCTGAGACCGTCAAGATAAGCGCCATTTGAGAAAATTCTGTTTGATGGTTGAACTTGTGGGAGGAAAGTCTGAAGGGAAATGGTTGAAGATATAGGGTTCCTAGATCAAAGCAAAGGGCTTTCTGGGAGGTCTCCTGGTGTGTGCAATAAGATATAACTGCCAGCAGTCCAAATAAACACCCCCAACCTCCTCGTTAGCATTGCTGGAAGGCAATGAACTGACAAAAAAGATTTGAGGACCATGGCGATGCTTAAAACATCACCATGTGACCATATTGTGGAAATGGATGGTAACAACAGCTCACTAGGAGTATTGTGATCTGAGATAATGTAAAATAAAATTTTTTGATTAAATTGACCACCATTGCTTTGCATCATACATTCCAATAGTAAATTACCTTAATCCATAGGTATTTTATCCATCTGCGCAAAAGCTCAGAATATGTGGTACAAACTGTACATTAAATAATCAGTTCGACTATACCAATCCTGGGTTTTCATAAAAATTGTGCACCTGTTTTATCTGCACTTATAAAAAAGCTCAAAAGGATGATGCATATCAGGCATCCATACCATGCTGGCCTCAGTCTCCCAGTGAGCTACAAAATGTGCATGAGTTAGCGCATTGATCTCATCCTAACTTATAACGTGAGCTGAGATCCAAGACCAACCTTTATATTCCCAGACAGCCTCTATCCAATTTCATAGCTACATTTTTGGGCTTAAGCCCATGAAATCTCTTACGGTTCCTTGATGGGAGGTTCAGAGCACCTCAGGTATCTATGCACTGGTGCAAGTCAGTCACAAGGCATCTTTTCCAATAGGGCAACCTTAGACTTGCATTCCCACAGAAAAATCAAATGTAAAATTAAATTATAATCAGATAAACAAAAATTGAACAGTTAAGATTTTTATTTGTAACCAGAATATATGTTAATTTTAAGTTGGTAAAAAAAGAATGTCCTCAACTGAAATGGTACTCCAGAAAAAGCTACAAAAATTAATAATTTGCTGTGTGAGCCTAACAGATCCTGGCGTCACAGTGACTTGGTACCTGAGGATCAGGAGCCAAAAACAATTTCACTAAATACTTTCTATTAAAAATTACTCTTATAGCACTAATAAGAAAATAAGTCTTATTAGAGCTAAAGGGATCACATCTGTTGATTTACCATATAACATAAGTCCTAACCCCTGATAATCCATGTGTGATTACACAGTTGTAAAAAGGTGGTCCAGACCAGGCACACTTTAGTAGTGGATGAGAGACACCAGGAGGCGGCACACCACCACCCCAAGTTGGGGCATCAGGTTTCAAAATTTTCAAATTATAAATGTAGAAGCGTGGTACAAAGTGCTGTAAAAGTTTTAAGAGAGAGTTAGTTAGAGATTAGTGGTCAAAGTAAAAAATCCCTTTAAAACATATTTATATCATAATCCGCATGCTGAGCTCAGCTCACTTAACTTTTGAAGCTGACTCTCTGCTCACGGGATCTAATCTGCACAGGACAGGCACAAGACAACCTTTACTAACATCACAATCTCTCTGTAAGAAAATACTCCCCAGATGCTACTTCTTGGTAATTTGATTGCTTGGTTAACTTGTTTGCGCTCTTGGCAAGTTTTTGGAAATCATGGGCATTTATGACATATGTTGGCCTTCATGACTCAATGAGAACTTTTACAACCTCTTCCTTGGTGTAATCAGCACCAAGGTATTATCAACATAGTGCTTTCTTCAAATCAGGTAATCCCATATTGGCTACTTATGATTACTTCAGATTGGTCAATATCAGAATGAACTAGTGTTTATTAACTTGATACAATTACAAGTTAAAGTAAGAAGGATAAACTTAATATTCTGTAGAAAGGTTTTTATTATAATAAAAAGTGAAGTCAATTATACTTCAGGTAGAAATATAAGATAGAAATGAATGGATATTGTAAAATATTTGGGAGTTGGGGTTTGATATTGAGGATTTTTCATGATACTCTAGTCAAACGGCATCTGAATGCTGCTTTGGTCTCGTCACTCATTTGAGATAATTCCTGTATGTGGAAGCTCCATCTCATGGTGGTTCTTTCCTAAACCTGGATGCTCAGGGGCCTTCGTGCTAGGTCTCACTTCTGGGATTTGGCTCATTGTACTCATTTTTGGTTTTATTGACTGCCAAATATGGTGATATTCATTTTTGACATCAGGTTTGAGTGATAGCTCTCCCACAATGTGGCTTGCATCATGGCTTTGAGTTGCTTTCAAAATAAACAACTGCCTGACTTTGTTTATTCATCATTAAATCTCAGGCGCTCATGTCAGCATAATCTGGCTCACTCATTGGAGTGTCATTGGTGAAAATCAAATTATTGCAGACCCCCAGAGGTTAAAAAAAAGGGGCTTTTCTCATATGAATTTTGGTGGCATTATCATTCTCATCTAAGAAATCTTCCAACTCAGCGTGACAAAAACTGTTTTGCTAGGCTTCATTGCTAGAACTCTGAAAATTATTATATCATCTGTGTCTATAAAAAGGCCTCTTTCACCCCATCCACGGTGACCTGGTCACCAGTACCTCCATCAGTATGGGGGTTGTTCATATTAATTCCGCTGGTCGAGGAATGGCTAGTAGCACCACTTGCTGTCTCATCCTTGACACTCTCCCTTCCAAGAAGAGACCTGGGAAATGCTCAAAAGTGCCATGCATGGACTCTTTTAAAACAATGTTAGTGTCTTCATTGTTGATGGATTACTCTGCTCCTCTATTGGTCAAGATGGTTGCAAGCCCAGTCCAGATGTCCTAGATTTCTCTGGTTGTGTTCTTTACAAATTATAGAACAAAACCTTGTCACATATGTTAAATTTCGTAACTTAGTCCTTCTCTGACTCTCTCTTTGCCATGGATGGAGAATAGCTTCAATGTTACCTGAAGCTTCCAACTGTTTACTGATCAACTGTTTGCCAGCCCTTTTGGTAACTTCCTGGTGGTATGTTTCTTCTATCTTTTTAGATCATTGCCAGGAGTGTAGATAGTGCAGCCTCTCTCCCATATAGGGCCTTGAAGGGGACATCCCAATCACGCGGTGGTGCTTAGCCAGCAAGCCAACAGCGATAATGGGAGCATTTGGTCCCAATTTGACCTCTTTTAATGGAATCTTCTTTAAAATGCTTTCTAGGGTCTTGTTGACTCTTTTGACACTTCCATTGGAGGAGGGAGTGTAGGTGGTAGTGAACTGATGTTTCAACCCTACAAAATCTATCAGTTTTTTCACCACATCTGAGATGAAGGTTTTGCCATTGTCCAACAAAAGAGTTTAAGGGCATCCGTGTCTTTTAATTACTTGGTTGTACAAGAAAGGCAGTGGAATTTGCGGTATACGTCTTGGCTGCAGATGCTATATCCCACTTAGTGAAGAAGTCAATCACCACCTGGATGAACTTGGAGCCGCTGGATGCTACTGGCAATAGTCCCACTACGTCAATAAAGACATTGCTGAATGACGAAGTGGATGGAATAGGCTTAAACTCAAATCTCCTTTTCATTGGGTGAAAACTGGTGCAGGGTACACACAACTCCAAAGCTTGGTTTACTTCGTCATACATGCATTCCTAGTAAAACCTCTCCTTGTGTTAAGGCAAAAGTCTTCTAAAATTTTCCATGGCCCACACGCTTGTGAGCCTCCATCACTATCTCCACTTATTCACTAGGCCAGATGTAAGGATGACAATTGTCTTGAACTTTCTTTTGAAGATTTCCATTGACACACCAGGTTTCTTTTGAACATCTGCGTAGGACGCTTTTGACCTCTTCTGTCTCTTCCTGACAAAATTAATCAAGGATCTCAATTATTTCACAGGCGATGGCTCTCTAGAGTCAGCAGGTGGAATACAGGTAGTCTTGATAAACTGTCCGCGTTGAGATGTTTATCTCCAGCTCAATTTATGATTTCAAAATCATACCATGCAGGAGGACATCACAACGGACAAGGCGTCCATATGGATCCTTTATATTTCTTATCCAGAAGAGAGAAGTGTGATCTGAGACTACTTTAAAATGTATTCTATAAAGATAGGGCCTAAAGTGATTGACTGCTCTGATTACTGTAAGAAATTCTCATTCAATAAATGTGTAGTTCTTTTCTGCCTTGCTGAATACTTTTAAAGTAATACTCTACTAGGTGATCCTCTCCATATTTTATAATTGTGCTAAGATTGCACCAAGTCCCACATCACTGGTGTCAGGGGACAAGTAGAAGGCCTTATTGAAGTCCATATATGTCAAGATTGGTGCTCTACCAATCGTCCCTTCAACTCCGCGAATGCCTGCTCCTGATCAAGGCTCCACTCAAACTTTGTTTCCTTTGTAAGCAGGTAGGTAAGGGCGCTGCCAAGTCCGCATAATGTAGGATGAACTGTCAGTAATACCGCACCATTCTTAGGAACACTTGAACGTCCCTCATACTCTTGGGTGGCTCCATTGCCACAATTTCGTTCACTTTTCCATCCTGAGGCTTAATTCTGGCTGGGCTAATCTCGTGCACAGATATTTGAATTGTCACTTGAGGAAAATACATTTTCTTCTCTTCAGCTTCAAGTTGGAAGCGCGTAGCCAACTTGAAGACCTCCCAAAAGTGCTGCAAATGTTTGTGAAAAGTGTGTCTGAACACTGAAATGTTGTTAATTTATATTAAAACAACTAATATCTTAAGGTTGCTGAAGATACAATCCATTATCTGTTGGAAGGTTGCAGGGGCATTACAGAGCCCCTGCGGCATCCTCTTGGATTCAAACAACACTTGACTGATGATTAAGGCGCATTTCTCCTGGTCTCTGGGGAGAGCTCCATTTTTCAGTAGCCACTGACTAGGTTATGGCTGAAAAGTTTTTGAGCCATACAGATGCTTTAAAGCATCAATGATGCATGGCAAAGGATATGAGTCCTTCTTGGTAATCTCATTTAAATGACGGTATACCATGACAAACCTGTGAGTACCATCCTTCTTACATACCAGCAACAAAGGAGATGCCCATGGACTCTTGGATGGACGGATTAGCCCAGCTTTGATTAACTGATTGAGCTCTTGTGCAATGTTCGCTTCCTCTGTCTTTGAATGGCGGTAAGATTTGGAATTGAAGGTGATATCTGACCCAGTGTCCATCTTATGGACCACCCCTTTGCACAGGCCCTAGTCATTGGTGCCAGTGCTGAAGATGACAATAAACTCGTTCAATAGTTCGTCCAGCTCTTTTTGTTGCTTAGGTGCCACATCCCAAAACCTGAGCTTATAAAAACCTCCTACTGCATGTATGGAGTCAATATCTTGGCAACTAGTTCTGCTGGCCAGAACCACAACTTGTCCTTTTTCAACTTTGATTGTCAGGTAGTAATGTTCCTCAGAACAAGGTTTAGCTCTCAGAAAAATTGGTATCATAGAATTCTGGTAACACTCTAGGCTCTTGCTCTCATATTCTGTCTCAACTGCACACTTCCAATATTATGTCAGGAAAATCTTAACGCTGATTAGGAAGATAAATCTTCTTTGGTCTCCCAGTCAAATTTCTATGCTTTCATTTGCACTCAAGGGAAGTTCTTCTTCAGCGCTCACAGTAGGCGATAGTTCTTTTACACCCTTCTCAGTTAAGGTATAATGAATTGGATAGATTGATTGGTTTGTTTCTACAAAGCAAGTATGATGTTTTAAGTTTAATGTTCTCATTTTCGAACACAAGGGGAGTTGGTAGATTAAAATGCTAACTGTGCTTGTAGTAAAGTCAATCTCCCCCCAAACTCTAGAAGAAACTTTGTCCCAATTAGGAAATAATAGTGGTCATTGTCCAACACTACTGTGGGTGCTGTCAGGCATGTGCCAAATCATAAAGGTAAAGAAGAATAAGCTCCTAAGTGCAGGTGATGTCAGGTCCTGCAGTACAGTATTTCACATTTTATTAGGTGTCAGGCATTGATTTGAGCTTCCTTATAGATTTGAAGGAAATAATGTTCACTAGCCCCGATGACCAGTACTTCCAGTACGCGCACATTTTGTATGATAACTTCCACCTTTGTTACGCTTTTACCAAAGATATTTTCAGTGACTAGCACATTGGTGGCAGAGTCCTCAAATTGCTTCGAAGTAACAGCGTTTTTGGCCTTTGTAGTGTCTTCACCATCAAGTACCACATTCTTGAAGGTAGACCGACCAACTGCTCTCCTTCTTCCAAGAAATTGATCACTAAGGTAGTCTTGTTTACTTGGGCCAAATAGGTATCATTCGATACAGATCTGCCAGCACCATGAACTCTCAATATAGCCAGTACAACCACTGTACTGGGAGCCCCTAACACATGGTAATCCACACTAGCTAAGTCTTCATATTCATGGTTGTCCTCACCCTCAGTGTGGAGAACCATTTAATTTATGGTATTAGATGTGTCTTTTTAGGGTTGTCTCCTTGGTTTCAGCTGTAACTAATGGCAGGATTGAGCGAAGTGCCCAGGTAGGTGACACTTATGGCACTTAAAAGCTTGACGTGGAAAGCGTTCACTAGGTTTTTTGCTTTTCTCCTTGGGCTTCTCAGACAAATCATTAGCAACATAAACGGCATTATTGACTCGTTGAGGGGGTAGTGTAGGTGCCATTGACTTAAAATCAGATCTGCATGTCCCTTGTACGTCAAGTAGCGCCTCTTTGAGCGCTTTAAAGGACATTGCACCCTTGAACTCCAAAGTCATGTGCATCTTCAGATTAAAATACATTTCCAGGGAACTTAACAAAATGGTTTTGGAGGCAGGAAGATTAAGGTTCCTGTTGTCCAGAACTTCTGGTCTTTTATTTAGAAGTGAGAAGCGTAATTTGCAACTGACTCATTTTTGCCATCCTCATCAAAAGTAATTCTTGATTTATATCCTGTACATCATGTTCACTCCTGAACTCTGAAAGTAAGATGACCTTGACTTTTATTCAAAGTAATCCATGTCTCAATCTCGCACTGAGGATCTCCTGATCCTTGCAGCTCATGCATCCTTGTATGTGGCGAGCCTTCTGGAAAACTCTAGCACCATCCGTGCTAATTTCTAAATTTGGAGGAAATCAGCAATTTTCCCTCTCCAGGTGTGTACATGGCCTTAAAATATGTTTTTAAAGTTTGGATACTCTTCAATGGAATCAGCGTGCATCATATTTAGCTGAGTACAGGTTCTGGCCAGTTGTTAAGCATATCTTTGAGTGGTACATGCAGGTGCCTCCATTATAGTACTAGGTCTAGCAGCTGAAGGCTCCAGCACAGTGTGCATTAGTGCCAGCAGATCTTCAATACTTCTGTCCATTACAAACAGCATATTATCAGGCTGCCCCAAGTGCTCTCATACTCATTAAGAGCGGTGATAATTTTGCCATTCTCTTTCTCAAGGAATACAAGACTCTACTCAACGTTATTAAGAATAAGTTCCAATTTGATAAATGGAATGGGTCCTCTCACTATGGATATTGAGGCAATTATAGCTCTTTTAGCGGTCTCCTTGACACGCTCAAGTTTATTACACAAATTGTGCACTTCAAATTCCAGGGTACGGACTCTGGTACAGATGGTATCCTCCTCCCTCACCAGGAGTTCAGAGAATCCTCCCCACCCCCTCTCCGTGATACACCTCTATATCTGCATCATTGTCAGTTTGCTCAGAAGAGCTATCATGATGATCGCTAGGGCCTGATGGTGCCACCCCTTTAGTAAAAACCAAAGCCGCATTCTGGCCTCTGCTCACTTAACTTTAAAGGCTGACTTTCGCTCAGGGGATCTACTCCTCGCATATTAGGCACCAGACAACCTTTACTAACATCACAATCTCTCTGTAAGAAAATACTCCTCAGATGCTACTTCTTGGTAAATTGATTGCTTGGATAACTTGTTTGCGCTCTTGGCAAATTTTTGGAAATCTTGGGCATTTATGACATATGTTGGCCTTCATGACTCAATGAGAACTTTTACAACCTCTTCCTTGGTGTAATCAGCACCAAGGTATCATCAACATAGTGTCTTCTTCAAATCAGGAAATCCAAGATTGGCTACTTATGATTACTTCAGATTGGTCAATCTCAGAATGAACTAGTGTTTATTAACTTGATACAATTACAAGTTAAAGCAAGAAGGATAAAATTAATATTCTGTAGAAAGGTTTTTATTATAATAAAAAGTGAAGTCAATTATACTTCAGGTAGAAATATAAGATAGAAATGAATGGATATTGAAAAATATTTGGGAGTTGGGGTTTGATATTGAGGATTTTTCATGATACTCTAGTCAAACGGCATCTGAATGCTTCTTTGGTCTCGTCACTCATTTGAGATAATTCCTGTATGTGTAAGCTCCATCTCATGGTGGTTCTTTCCTAAACCTGGATGCTCAGGGGCCTTTGTGCTAGGTCTCACTTCTGGGATTTGGCTCATTGTACTCATTTTTGGTTTTATTGACTGCCAAATATGGTGATACTCATTTTTGACATCAGGTTTGAGTGATAGCGCTCCCACAATGTGGCTTGCATCATGGCTTTGAGTTGCTTTCAAAATGGGCAACTTCCTGACTTTGTTTATTCATCATTAAATCTCAGGCGCTCATGCCAGCATAATTTGGCTCACTCATTGGAGTGTCATTGGTGAAAATCAAATTATTGCAGACCCCCAAAGGTTTAAAAAAGGGTTTTTCTCATATAAATTTTGGTGGCGTTATCATTCTCATCTAAGAAATTTTCCAACTCGGTGTGGCAAAAATTATTTTTCATGAGGTCATTACTAGCACTCTAAAAATTATCTAACTCATCCATGCCTATACAATGCCTCTTTCACCCCATCCGCAGTGAACTGATCACCAGTACCTCCACAAGTTTTTGTCAATTATACTAATTCCACTGGTTGAGGTATGACCAATAACACCACTTGCGGTCTCATCAGTGACAATCATCTAAGATATAACTAACTATGATGCATATCTAAATAATGAATTTTATATGGGGAAGGCCAACCATAAGATGGACAATTCCAATATGTAAACTAAAAACACTAATAAAAGTTAGAGGCTCCCCAGAGAAGCTAACGCTGCCTCCTGTAGCCAGCGGTAACGCCAAATAAAGGAATGGGAGTATTGTGTTTAGAGGCTTGCGCCACTATTGAGCACATATGAAGGAAAGGGTCTGAAGCGATGAACCAAGCTGGAAACCAGGATGAGACCAACTGTAGTTGACGGGATGGTAAGTAGCCAAACAACCATGCTTGAAAGTAGTCCATAAGGTTTGAATGGAATCAGCGTAAGGCCTCCTTGAGGGTGGGAGTAGAGCCTGAAATGGCATCCAAGACAACCGTGTGGATAGTCCACATTGAAATTGCTACCACTAAGGATTGGAGGGAAGGATGTATTGGTGAATTCAAGGACAAGGCAAGATGTACTTAGATAGGTTATAGGCTGTGTTTGATCCTGGCAATAGAGACGTTGAACCTCATGCCAGATTGGTTTTGACGGAGGGCACTCTTCCAGGCGGTGAACCAAAGTCCCATATTGGTCACACACAACACATGAGGAGTGTGATGCATTGGATATCCCTGCAGTACAATATACCTGTTTCAAGCAGTGCCGCACATGGGAACAATCATGCGGCTTAAGAAGGGGATGGTGGGCGTTCTTCCAGATGGCTTTCTGGGTTTCTAGGGAGTAGGGAATATCCAACATGTCCAGATAATCTACCCAGGCCATGATAAGGGACCTCCTTGGTATCAAAATGTTCAGAACGGCTTGGCCTTGTACTTACAGTGTGAAGCGTGGAGTAGGGCGACCCCTCTGGGCGGTGTGCCCACTGATGCAAATTATCCACTCAGTGCTCTAAACGGAGAGGAGAATTCATTTGAAGTGGGTAACATCCCATGTGGGCCTGCAGAAGAGGGATGTGAGGCAAGATAATTTAACAGAGAATGGGGGTGGGTAAGATTTCTGAGGCCCAGGTCATGGGAAAAACTGGAGCAGGCCGCGCGTGACCAGTGTTGGGCTTGGAGTGTGGGGTTGGTGACTGCAGTGATCCAGGAGCCAAGTATTTTGGCGTATGGTCCTCGAAGTTGAGCAGGCTCATACCACCATTATGGCAAGGGACAAACAAAAAAACCAGGCGCACTGGCGGTGGGCGGCCTAACCAAAGCCAACCCTTGTAGGAGGGCATATAATGAGGTGAAGAAAGATGAGGAAAAGGCGATAGCATGGGCCACAAACCAAACTTTAGATAGGATCAAGAGTTGGCCAGCACAACCCTGCTTAGTAGGGAAGTTTGGCGGGCTCTGAGGGAGGCGATGCATTTTGTGACATTGTCCAGAATAAGGTGCTCCATCACCGACAAGGTGTACCCTCCCACCTCCGCCACACACCCAAATGGCGTACTGGACCAGCAGTGGGTCTTGGCTCAAAAGGGAACACAAGGGGGGCGTGATGGGGTGTGCAGGGCAAGTGAACATGTGAGCTAGCTGCTGAATCAGGCAGGAAACGGGGTGCTGGTGTTTATTGGGCTTAGAACTGACCAAAGAAAATTATTTTGGCCTTGGAGGCGTTAAGTGCAGCGTTACTTAGCCTGGAGTAAAGGTGGATAGTAGCCTCAAGCGCGCGTGCATCTTAATTGTTAGACATCCAACCACACAATCATCAGAAAACTCCAACTTTTTCAACGGTGCTTGGCCTTGCACATGGACACTAAGTTGGGCATTTATGTTGCGTAAAAGTGGTTCAAGGCTGAAGTTATATAAGAGTGGGCTCAAAGGGTCCCTTTGGCTGAGGCTCCTTTTGGGTGAACCACTTCAGTGAGGAAGCCAAGGCCATGAACAGCTATTCTGGCGGATTCCATAAGCAACATAACCCAATTAATGAACCGATTGGGGAGGTGGAACTTGTAGAGTCAGGCTTTGAGTTAATCCCAGTTGACTCTATCTTAAACCTTCTGATGGTCTAAAAAACAAGTGCCTCAGTAGCTGTGGATTGGCAGACGTTGTCTACAGTGTGTATTTTGTCTAAATAGACCGCTTGGGGATGAAACCAAATTTCTCAGAGGAAATGATATCAGAGGCAATTTGCCCTAGGCGTTGGCCATAATTTTAGTATATAATTTAGTATCTATGTTATTCAGTAAAATGGGGCTCCAGTTTGCCAAATCCAGCTTATTCCCTTTCTTATACAGCGTTATTGTGAAAGCCTCCTGGCCCCCAGGAAGGAGGCGCGTTTCTAACAAAAAATGATTCATTGAGGAAAGCAGCAAAAAGGAGAAATAATTAAAATATCTCTTTATAAAACTCATGAGGCATCCCGTATGGACCTGGGCATTTTCTCTGTGGTGCACTGCAAATGGCATACCAGAATTTGTTCTGAGAAATCAGATTCATCAACTCTGGATAACAGGAAAGGGAGCAGATATGTGTACTATCAAGAAATTTGTCAACTTCAGCCAGTTCAACTGGATCAGAGCAATACAATTTAGAGTAATATTTTTGAACTTTTATTGCCACTTCAAATGGAGTATCTGAAACAGAGTGGTCCAGCTGCCTCACCCATATGCAGGCCAAGCTCTATCATGGTGCAAAGAATTTTTGGAAAAAGTAGGCAAAGCACGTGTCACCTGCCATTATATTTTCTGCTTTGTACTGTACACAAACGCAATGTTTGTGTTGCCTTACCAGTGTGTTGAGGCAAGCAGACACCTCTGCCAACTTGTGACTCCAAGATGGGCTGTAGCCTGCAACAGTGACGTTAGACTCCAGATGGTCCACTTCTGCAAGCATGTGCAAAATGACCACCAAGGCAGTCTGAGAGCGACATGATGAGAGGTAGCATGCTTGGCAGATGGTGTTCACTTTGAAGGTTGACCAAGTAGAAAGTGGGTCCACACAGAACGGTGTGGTGAATTCTGGTGTCAAAGTTTCAATGTCCACCCATGAGGAAAACCTGGGCAACTTGAGCTCAGCTGGGCGAAGTTTGCACCACTTCAGCTCCTGCGACACTGAGTGCGACAAAGAGAAAGAAATTGACACCAATCTTTGGTCAGAAAAATTGATTTTCATCATTGTAGTGTGCAATCTGAGACTGAAAATACAATGGAGCAAGAATAAGGTCAATGTGGGACATAGACCTCAGCCGACTGAAGTGAACATGGGGATGGGACATGTTGGGGAGCAGTGGTGCATGTTTAGGTAGGGTATCAAACATCCTCAAAGTGCCATTTAGAATGAGAAGTTCTTCATGCCTCTGTGGGGATACAGGCGCCGAAGGTCAGCATTCAGTGGTCAGGTTGGCCAGCAGTTCATGTTGGCCATTACAAATGGGTCAGGGGGAAGTGAAAGGGAAGTAATGGCTGAGAAGAATTCCTGGTGAGCCCATGCACAGGTCAGGGCATAAATATTAATGATAGAATGCAATTTGTTGTCCCACGAAAAGACACTACAAGTGCACAGTCATCAAGGTATAAATATTTAGAAATAGATTTAAAATTACAGGTTGCGTGTATAAGTACCCCACAGTGTAGCGACCAAAAAGAGGGAGGGAGAAGCATGGTTGCCCATGTTTCCTCGGCACTATGTGGACAGTGGGTTTCCTGGATGGCCAAAATGTCCAAAGGTAGATTCTTTTTTTAAAAACTCAGTTTTCTATCCTGGGATGGGGAGACCTTGAGTCCAGCGATATTTAGCGTCCCTATTGTGAAGGCTCCCCCCATTGCACCTTAGATGCAATGTGAAGGGCCCCCTTGCCCTTCCTACAGTTCATTTTCATCATATGACATGGAACCACATGTGCGGGAAGCAACAGAGTCAGCTCTGTTATAGTGGTCCTTTTTTGGGGCACTATTGATAGGTTTGGTATGTTTCTTGGATTAAAGGAATATGTATTCTGCTGAATTTTTGGGTTACTGTGTTACTGCATTGCACCATTGATGGTCATCAAAATTTTGGGAGGGAAATGGGTGGTATAATTGTTTTTGATTGAGGCTTGGTACTTCTGCTTGGGTAAATCTGACTCCCCCATCAAGTGCTCAGGTTGGTTGGCTCAATAGGATTGGTGAACAGATTCATGAGCTACCTCAGCGGAAAATGACTCAATGTCATCTTGGGTCTGGGCAGATGGGATCATGGATGCCGCTTTAGATGCTGACTTGTCTGCTGCTTGGTGGGCCTGCTTGGCCTTATTGCACTCCTGCAAGGACAAAGGTTTGACCTGAATGTAACACCCCTGCACACCCCATGGAAAGGCGACGTTGGTGTCTATAGCTGGCTCATGATGGGAGTCTGCACTGCCCATTGCGTCAGGGAAATTCATTTTGTATAATGCCTTCCTTGGTGTGGAAGGTGTGGGCCTTGTGGCTAAAAGCATGACAAAAGGTGCAGATAGGGGGCGCGCTTTTCACTGTGATGTGTAACGAGTAGGATTCCTGACTGTCAACTAACACAACTTCGGTGTGGGGAATTTGGGTCAAATATTACACAATGACTGCAGATGAGGTGATCACAGCAATCGCTTTTCCTGTGCACAGGTCTGCATGAGCATAAAGTGTTGAATTTCAAAGGAGTGAATTTCCCAATATGCCTTAAGCCCAGCCATTAGGTGGTGCTCCAGCACTGTGCATTTAATAGTTGTGGGGAGGAAGTTGAACGTTATTAAAAATTTGGTTAGACTTGATCCATTGTGTGCACTTCATCTTTACCACTCATTGACCATGTGGGAGATCTACCACCACACGCACCTGTGCAGCTTCATCTGCTACTTGTTTATTTTTGAGCCTGAGATCTAATCAACCGCAGGTCATGGAGTGTGGTGCTATGTATACTACTTTTAAGAAATTGTTGTGCACATCTCCACAGAACTTATTTCAAAACGCCATTTGATTGATATCCAGAAAAACTTGAACCACATGATCCATTGACAACTGAGGCTGGTAATGCAAAGTATTGATGAACTGGTTACACTTTGCTTGACAGGCTAAAATCTCTGGGGAAATACTAACTGCCAGTTTTTTTTATTTTTATAGAGGCTGCTGGTGTCACTAGGGCATTTACAAACTTTGGATGGTTCAGAGCCCAATCATGTTCCCTTTACTTTGCTAGCCCAACTGCTACATGACATTAAGTACACGCTAATCTCCTCAAAAAATTATCAAACTTACCTAGTCTTGAATTGAATTTTTTGCAATTAGTGATTGCAATGAGAGAATAAAAAAGTTTCATACATTTATAATGAAAGACATGTATATAAAAAATCTAAACCTGAGTTGTGGGTTTTGAAATGTAAGATTAAAAATTAAAGGATTAACGCTTAACAGACACAGTTATCTTTAGTGAGAAAGTACCTTCTTAGGAGTCTAAAGGATAACTAGTGTAACTAAGGAAATTTAATAAGAACTCCAATATTTAAAAGGTTTTAAAACAGTGAAACACATTTCTACCTTTTAAAAATGCTTCAATTGATGTTAGAACAAGAGCATTTGCATAATACCCTAAGGACCGCTTTTGTTTTGGCTCATATATCCAACACACAAGAGATTGACATTTCTACTGTTCACTGAATTTAAAAGTGTTGTTATGGGTACAATACTAATTCAACATGATAAAATAAGATATACCACACTTTAGATACTTTTGCACTACATATGTTAAAAACAGAATTGAACTAAAGTATATCAAGATAGTATTGTTTAGTGTCCTCTTAGTTAAATAATATTTTTGATATATTTGTATGGGACCCAGTTCACCATCACTTCTGATCATGATTAAATGCAAAATTAATAGAAAACTTTAGATCAAGGTGTCAGTTTAGCACAGCAGGACTTTAATCTTGAAGTTTCCATGTCTTTACTGCTTACTGATGGAGATACCTGTCAAAAATAATTTTACGATTACAAGAATGCTAAGTATTGCTGTAAAAAATACTGAGGAAAATTGACTCTATGGCTTGGTTGGACAACCAGGGTGGTGGAACTAGAGATCCCTGATGTTCAGATGGAGTTATGACAAATTATGATAAATACTCATACTTTTATAAAAATATTGTATAAGCTAGTTGACAGGAACAATTGCTTTATATACTATCTTTAACCAGACTGATACTGTATTTAGAGGGCATGAAAATATCAGACACAAGGTAGTTAAAATGATTTATGAGTGGCTTATGAAGCGCAGTTCATGAGGCATTATGATAAAAACCATAAATGATGTTTTTAACGCCTGCTTTTGCAGATAAGTCAAGATTAACCAAGTTCTAAGCACAATACCAGGTGGTAAGGCCTTTCAGACCTTTCAGTGTGTTTAGCATAGCTGTAATTGGACCCCTATACAATGGACTATGTATCCATTAGTATAGCATTCTCTCAATGGATTACCTATTTAGATGGATATAGATAATATATGTTCTTTTGGAAACGGTCAAGGCAACTTCTTTATTACAGTTCCTATCATGTGTTCACACACTTTCTGAAAGCACTAATTTTATTTTGGCAAATGCTTGATTTCATCTCCCATATAATTCAAAAATCAATTATCTATTTAGCACTTTATAGTAATTTGTTTTTATAAGATTTCCACAATGGAGCAGTAACATAAAAATGGCATGCTAGTGTATGCTCTTTAAAAGTTATTTGGCAAATGCACCTTTCATATGGAATCACTACTTCCAAGCATATTAATAGCTTACTAGATGAGTTACATTAAGGTATTTAACATCTTTTCTTCTAACCACCTTTTGGATGAGAAACCCAGCTACAAACTAGCATAGAACATCCATTAAAATAAAGCCTCAGAGATACCAAATTAAACATTCTTGCGCTTGCTGAGGAGATGGTGCATTGCAGGCTCTAGCTTTCAACTCAATAGTTTTACCACCTCAAAAGAAACCAATTGGTATAATTTACATTATCCTTTTGTAATTTTTGAATTTTGAATTTATTGTGGGGAAGGCTGGCCATGGGACGGACACTTCCAAATATGATTCAGAAGAGACAAAACTTAGTACCAGGAAAGGCACCCCAGAGACGCGATGCTATCTCTTGTTGCCAGTGGGAACGCCACTTATGAGGAGGGGAGGGAACGTGTGATGGGGCCGTAGCCACAATTGAACACGTGTGGAGGAAGGGGTCTGATTTGATGAACCAGACTGGGAACCAGGAGGAGACCAGCTGTCGGCGACATGGTGGGAGGTATCCAAACATCCACGCTTGAAAGTGGTCCACCAAATGAGACCAGAATTTGTGGACAGCTTCTGGGAGGGTGGGGGTGGAGTCTGTGATGGCATCTAAAACAATCGTGTGGATGGTCCACATGGCGATTGCAACCACCAAAGCACGGAGGGAGGGTGGAAGGGAGGAGGCCATTGATAGAGTAAACATATCTCTTGACAGACTGAAGGGATGCGTTTGATCCTGGCCCAGCAGACGTTGAACTTCGCGCCATATCACTTTAGAGGTAGGGCACTTCTTCAGGCGGTGGAACAGCGTTCCATACTGGCCACACACAACACAGGATGAGTGTAAAGCGTTAGAGCGCTTGGCTGTATGATACACCTGCCTCAGGCAGCGCCACACATGGGAGCGGACTTGAGGCTGCAACAGAGGATGGTGTGCGTATATCCAGATAGTTTTTTGGGTTTCAATGGAGTAAGGGATGTCCATCATGTCCAGGTAGTCCACCCTGGATAGGACATGGGGCCGTTTGGGGATCATGTCATCTTGGATGGGTAGCCCCAGTACCTTTTGTGTGAACTGAGGAGAGGGGCGGCCTCTCTAGGCTGTGTGTCCGCTAATACAAATTCTCCACTCAGCGCTCCGCATGGAGAGGAGGATTCGTTTGTAGTGGGTTTTAGTCCCGTGAGGGCCTGTGGCCGATGGGTGTGAAGCGAGGTATTTCATCAGGGAGTGTGGGTTTGATGGGTTGTTGAGGCCCAAGGCTCAGGAGAAGTTGGAGTGGGCCGCGCGGGACCAGTGTTGGGAGGGGAGCGTAGGGGCGGTGACGGCCGCTATCCAGGTACCCAAGATCTTGGCAGCATGGGCTCTGAAGTTGAGCAGACCCATGCCACCTTGATGGTGAGGGCCAAACATAACCTCTAGCCATACTGGTGGAGGGCGGCCTGACTAAAGCCATCCTTGCAGCAGGGCATACAAGGATTTGAAGAAGCTTGGGGAGAAGGGGATGGCGTGGGCTCCAAACCAGACTTTGGAGAGGAGCATGGAGTTAGATAAAACAACCCTGCCAGTAAGGGAAGTAGGGTGGGCTCTGAGAGAGGCGATTCGCTTCGTCACGTTGTCCAGAATATGGCTCTCCATTACTGCTGCCGCGTATCCACCTTCCTCCATCCACACGCCCAGATGGCATACCGGTCCTATGGTAGGGCGTGGCACGAAGGGAAGCACTAGTGGGGCGGTGTGTGTTGAGCTGGTAGGGCGAGGACGTGGGTGAGCAGATGGGCCAGGTTGGGAACTAATTGCTGGGGCCCAGCAGTTCTGAGACCGACCAAGGAGGATGATTTCAGTTTTAGAAGCGTTCAGTGCCGCGTTACTTACCCGGGAATACTCCTGGATGAGAGCTTCAAGTGTGCGTGCATCTTGATTATTAGACACCCCAACCACACAATCATCTGTGAACGCCACCATCTTGACTGGGGCTTAGCCTGGCACGTGGACCCCAGTGAGTTGGGCATTCACATTTCGCAGTAGTGGGTCAAGGCTGAAGTTGTATAAGATTGGGCTGAGGGGGTCCCCTTGTCGCAAGCCCCTTTGAGGGAGGACTACTTCCGTTAGGAAGCCAGGGCCACGTACTGCCATTGTTGAAGATTCTGTGAGCAGCATCACCCAGTTGATGAAGCGAAGTGGTAAGCGGAATTGATGGAGGCAGGCCCTGAGGTATTCCCAGTTCACTCTATCATAGGCCTTCTGTTGGTCCAAGAATACAAGTGCCCCAGAGGCTGTGGACTGACATGCATTAGCCACAGAGTGCACGTCATCCCAAATTGACCTTCTGGGTATGAAGCTGATTTGCTCTGGGGGGATGGTGGCAGATGCTATAATCCCCAAACGGTCAGCCATGATTTTTGTTAAAATTATTGTGTCCGTGTTGGTTAATGAAATGGGGTGCCAGTTGGCTAAGTCTAGCTTATCCCCTTTCTTGAAAAGTGTGACAGTAAAGGCCTCATGTCCTCCTGGTAGGAGGCGCGTTTCCATAAGGCTCTGGTTAAGTGAAGCAAGAAGTAGTGGGGATATATATTTGAAGTATTCTTTGTAGAATTCATATGGGATGCCATCTGGGCCTGGGCATTTCCAGTTAGGTGCACCACGGATGGCTGTGCATAATTCGTTTGGAGTAATTAAATTCATTATTTCCGGGTATCAAAAAATGGTGCAGATGTGGGCTTGGTCGAGAAATTCCGCCACTTTAGCCATCTAATTGGATCAGATTGGTATAACTCAGAGTAATACTTCTGTGTTTTAATTGCCACTTTGGCTGGCGTATCCGTGGTGAAATCATCCAATCTTCGCACCTGTGTGCAGGCCACACTCTGGCATGGTGCAAAAATTATTTTAAAGAAGTATGCAGTGCACTTGTCACCCTTTGTGATGCATTTGGCCCTGTATTGAACACAAACCAGATGTTTGTGTTGTCTCTCGAGCGCGTTGAGGTGGGCGACTGCTTTTACCCATTTCTGGCCCTATGCAGGGCTGTATCCTGTAGCAGGGATATTAAACTCCAGGTGTGCCAATTCTGCCAGAGCGCGCGAAATGATTGCTGATGTGGCTCATGAACATCTGGAGGAGAGGTGGCGAGAGTGGCGGATGGTATCATCTTTGAAGGTTGCCCATGTGGAGATGGGGTCCGTGCAGAATGGTGTTACAAACTCTTTTGTCAAATTTGCTTCTTCCACCTAAGTGGAAAATCCTGGTGCCGCGAGTTTGGGGGGCGGAGCTTGCACCAATGTGGGGCCCTGGCCACTGTGGTGGGTAGGTGGTAGGTTATCAAGACCAGTCGGTGGTCAGAGAATTCCATTTTTGTTGTTTTCTAGTGGGAGATGTGGGGTTGGAATTTCGCCGGCATTAGGATAAGGTCGATGCGGGTCATGGACCTTAATTGGCCGTTGTAATTGTGGGGGCGCGTCATGTTTTCAAGCAGTGGGGCATGTTGCGGCAGCGCATCCATTATCCTGAGGGTGGCCTTTAGAACGCGCAGTTCTATGTGACCCTGGGGGGCGTGGGGTGAGGAAGGCCACCGGTCCATTGGTTTGTTTAGCCAACAGTTCATGTCGCCAACTACAAATGGGTTTGGGGGTAGCAGGAGGGATTTGACCAATGAGAAAAATTCCCAACGCTTGCATGCACCGTTTGGGGCATAGATTTTGATGATTGCGTGCACTACGTCGGCCCATGAGAAAGTGACAATTAGAACTTGGCCATTTAGGAATGTTTCTGATGATACAAATTTGAAGAGATTGTTTCTCTAAACTAGCACCTCACAGTGCTTTGACCAAAAGGATAGGGATGGTAGGAGCATGGATTTTTAAGCCTCCTTGGAACCTCGTGGACAGTGGGACTCCTGGATGGCCAGGATATCCACAGGTAAATTTAGTTGTAAAAAACTCAGTTTCCTAGCCTGGGATGGTAAGGCCTTGAGTCCAACAATATTCAATGTCCCTAAAGTGAAGGTTTCCCCCATCACACCTTAGGTGCGAGGGGGTGGGCACCCGGGCCCACTAGCCTCCTCTAGATCCCCACAGGCCTTCACAGCAGCGCGGGTGTTAGCAGCAACGCTATCAGGATTTTTGTTGATTTTAGCAGAGAGGTTTGTGTTGGCTTTTGCCTTCACTTTTTGTTTCCCCAACGTTGGACAAATTTTTTGTGGTGCGGATGTGAGTGATTGCGGTGCATCAACGTTCTGGTCAAAGAAAAAAATTTCTGGTCAGATTTGCCCCAAGTTGGTTTCAACCGGAGCTTGGTTGCAATGATTGGTTGAGATCAAGTCCCCTATCAGATCCTCAGATTGGGTGGCCCAATTGGCATGGGCTTCCCCATCTGATTGGATGATGGATTCCTGATTTGCTTCTACCATGAAGGTTTTGATGTCCTCCTGGCGTTGGGAGTGTGGGATAGCGGTGGTGGCTTTGGCCGCTTCCTTGGCCGCAGCCCTGCGGGCCTTCTTAGCCTTCTTCCACTCTTGCAGGGAGATGGGCTTTACCAGTAGGTAGCAGCCTTGTGCTCCCCACGGGAAAGCCTCTTTGGTGCTTACAGTTGGTTCATAGTGCGCCTCTCTGCTGGCCATGGCCGCTGAGGGGTGCTCTTGGAATGTGACGCCCTCCTTGGTGGGGCATGCGTGCGCCTTATGGCTGAAGGCATCACAGTGGGTGCAGATGGGGGGCGCGCTGTCCACGGTCACCTGGAATGGGTGGGTGGTATGCCCTTTAATATTAATAAAAGTGGAGTGTGGGATCTGGGTTAGGTCCTTTGCGATCTCCTTGGTTGGGGTCAGAACTGCAATGGCTTTGCCGGTGCACAGGTGTGGCATCAGCATGAAGCATTGCATTTCTAAAGATTTTAATTCGCCATATACGACGAGACCATCTTTCAGGTGTTGTTCCAAAATGTCACATTTTACTGTAGTAGGCAAAAAGTCAAACATGAGGAAAATTTGGTTTGATTTCGTCCATCTGGTGCATTTGGTTTTAATGACCCATTGCCCTTTGGGGAGGTCAACCACTACGCGCACTGCAGCAGCCTCGTCTGCTGCCTCTTTGTTTTTGAAACCTAGGTCTAGCCAACCGCGTGACATGGAGTGAGGTGCGACGTACACCGCAGTTGGGAAAAAGGTGTGCACATCTTCACAAAATTTTTACCATAAAGCTGTTTGTTGAATGTCCAGAAACACGCGGACTCCATATTCTAACAACGAAAGTGGCTGGAAGTGCGGCGTGTTGATGTACTGGTTGCATCGTGCTTGCCATGCGAGTATTTCTGGGGAAATAGTGACTGCCAGTTTTTTAAAATTTTTGTCTATTCCGCTGGTTTCTCCAGGGCATTTTTGAACGTTGGAGGCCGCGGGCCTTCCACCTGCTCCTCTTACCTTACTTGCCCAACTGCTCCCTGACATGAGCGCAGACTAATCTCCTCTGTGAGATTATCAAACTAGATTCAGACTTGAATTGAATAGGTTGCAAAAGTGATTGCAACGAGAAAGAAAATTTATCCTTTTTATAATTTTTAATAATGTCAATAAACTATTATTCTACTCTCCTTTACCTGAAGGATTGCTAAATAATCTATATACTTTTCTTTTTTGTCTGTACTGAGTGCTTTATTAAACTAATCAGAATATGATATTACTGATGTAGCCTAAGGAACTGTATGAACCAAGTCTATGAGAGTCTATATATATGCTACATTACCCTTAACATTATCTTTAGGGTGACGTCATTAAGGCTTATAAACTGTGTTTCTAAAATTTATATTAATATAAATTATTTTATAATAAATCTGGTCCTGTATTATTTGGTGATGGCGATCTTACTTTAGAAATAGTTTGTTTTTATACAAATTTAATCATAAATGACTGAGATTTTATTTCCCATAAGATTAACATCAGTTACTAAGATTCGATTTGAACAGAAATTTTTAATAATTACACAGGTGAGATGAGCAAATTCAACAAATCCCTACTAAACTGGGAAAAATTCATATCTGGCAATGGCCAAAACGGTGCACAAAAGGGCAAAAAACGCCCTGGAGGGGGATCATAAGCCAATGCTGCCAAAAAGCCACAAACCCAAACACCGCCTGGGTTTGTGGAGTTCACCACAAAACAAAACCAATATATAAAAACATGGTATGCACAGCCTCTATCAAAAGTGAAACTTGGGCTCTGACTTTTCTTAGTGGTAGAGTCACCAACTCTGTGGGAGAAAGTGAGTAAGGCACAGGCCTCCCTTTTTCCCCATGCGGTGTATATTACCACCCACACCATCCACTGCAGCTGGATTGACATGGGTTTTGAAACCAAAGAAAATACAGATGCCACGACTAAGTCTTTATCAAGATTTCCCTCCCCAAGTGCAAATGAATTGTGCACACCGCATGCACCAGATGGAACAAAGCAAATACTTTGTTCATATCATTTAAATCACTCCTCACTACCCTTCTCCACAGACTAATTGAGGAGGAACTCTGAATCGGCCTTCAGAGCTATGGAGAATTAAAATAACTAGAATTACAGAGATTCCACCTGATGCCAAACCTGTGCACAGGAAAGGCGATCGCCATGATCAACTGGTCCCTAATGTGGCCGCAGATGTCATGTGCACATGACATAATAAGGGACCAACCCTAAAGACAAGGCTGGGCTCCAGGAGGCCCAGAGGGTGAAGCTTCAGGCCCTTCCTGACCTGAGGCACACCCTAGACCAACGCTGGGCTCGGGCAAAATATGCCCAGGTTGGGACTAGTGGTGTGCCAAATGCCCAGCTCCTGACGTCAAGCCAGGCATTAGACCGAATGATCTACTGAATGAACGCGGACAGTTTGATTCTGTTTGTTGAGGAGCGGGGTTTTAAAACCCATTCCATTTTTGAAATAACGCGCTCAGGTTGAATCCAACTTCAATTGATCACACAAGTGAAGTTGGTTTTCCCTATTTAACCAACTTGGATGGCAGTGTTGCCCTATTGGTGAGTCAGTGCTTGGGCCCACTGCAACATAACCCCAATCTTTCTGTTTAAGCATAAATTAATTTCTTCGACCAACATTCCTTGATGGTCAACTTTACAAATAAACCTTTTCCCCATTTATGTTATTTTTGAACTTTATGATATTCCAAATGCTCCTGTGTGCAAACCTCTTTGAGGTGATCTCGCGCTCCATTACCCTTGCCATTGCAAGTACCTTGAAGCTCTACCCTTGTACACCATTTGTTCACCCAGGTTCCCTCCAGCCTGGGTTGCTTAGCCCCTTCTGATATGTGCACCGCGTCGCCTTTACTGGGGTTTTTATTATGAAATTCACATTTTTATGCCTAAGTTATTATTGCTCCAGCACCCTCTGCTGGGCTCTAATCACTTTGGCACTAATGGCTAGTTCCCTGGCGTTGGCTGGGTGCACCACGCACTGCCACGCTGGGAACAAGAGAGTTATAGACACTCTCCTTACATTAGTCAACCAACCTTTTAACTTTATGTGCACAAACTTTTTCTGTGTGGATCTTTTCTGACGTGGGGATGGTGGTCGCCAGCTGTGGGAGTTGGCTATCATTAGCCGCACCACAGTTTCCTATTTTTCCTGATGGTTGGAGCAACTTGGCATTATTACAGTTGCCTCCAACTGGAAAATATCCACCATTTATGCCTGTACCTGGTGGACATGGATGCCTCAAAATCTGAAAGTTGTGATTCCCCGACTTTCTGCCAAATTTGTCAATTCCAAATTAAACAAATGAATTTCCTTTCACCTGCGCATTCAGCCTATGCTGTCATAATCAGCGCAGATGGGCCTGGGAGTGTTGGCCATGGATAATGTTGGGCATTCCATTGCAGATCAAGGGATAGGGTCGTTTGCATCTAAAAATGTGTTTTATAATGAAAAACTGAGATATACCTCTGAACCAATTTTTCCCTCTCATGGTTCAGATCTGTAACCCATTCCTGTGTATGGAATCACACCAGAAAATCCCCATTTGACCTCTTCCATGATTAGCAGCACTCAGGAAGTTAAAAAAGAGCTGCGCCTACAATATGAAAGTGTTTATGCACCTGCAGAAGGCATGGAGGGGTATGTGGCCTCAGTAGTAAGAGTGGCCAACTATCCCTCCCTCTTTTTTGATTCCCAGACTTACCCTTATGGATTGCTCAAGCCAGAAGAAAATTTAGGTGAACTGGGGGCATTTTCCGCTTTGAATAAATTCCACTCTGGATACTTTCTCTTGACTGCTACCCTTACATCCTCTCTTTAGAAGTTCAGCACAACTATTTTAGTGGATACCGGTGCCACAAACAATTTTATTGACCAAGATCTGGCTGACTACCTAGAGTTGAGTTACTCACCAGGTGGTATGGCTAGAGGTGGGGCTTCTCAAGGTATCCCTACGCTGAACGTCATAGGGTTGGTGGACTACCAGGTGGGCGCCTATCTTTTCTCCCATCATTTCCAAGCTATCAAGAACCTCTTGTTCCCCATTATTTTGGGGGTTGAGTGGTGGAGAAAGTTTGACGTCCGCACTAATTTGAAAGAGAACACGCTATCCTTGTCTTTGGCAAATGGTCACCAGTTGATTGTTCCCTTGTCGGATGGATAACACCCAGGGCCCATTACCTCATTGGCCCAATGTTCCCACACTTATCTTGCTCCTTTGCTGAAGACCCCCTCCTCCGTGGGATTTTCCTTACCTTCCTGTTTGGAGGGTTTGGAATCCTCTTTTGATGCAGCATCTGCCAACGCACTCCCTGAGCACTCTGAGTTTGATTGTGACTTAAAGATCACTGTGGATCTGGTGCATATATCTTCCCCCATTTACCCATTGACTGTCTGGGAGGAAGAGGTGTTGGATGTGTGGGTGAAGGAACAGTTGGCCAAAGGTGCGATTTTTCAGCTTACCTCCCATGTGTGCTCACCCCTTCTATTTGTGGAGAAGTCTGATGGTACTTTGCGCCCATGTGTGGACTATGGGAACCTTAACAATGTCACTGTACCAGACCTCCATCCCATCCCTTTGGATTCACAGATTGCACGCTATGTGGAGAAGGCGAAGGTCTTCTCCAAGCTGGATTGCCTCAACGCGTTCAATCAGATCCGGATTAAAAAGAGACAAGCTTGGTTAACCGCCTTTTGCACCAGAAAAGGAATATTCCAGTTTCAGGTCATGCCCTTTGGGCTTAAGAATGCCCCTGCTATCTTTCAACGCCGCATTGATGCAGCGTTGGGGGACCTGTTAGGGGTATGCGCGGTTGCCTACATGGATGATATCCTGGTGTTTTCCCCTGATCAGGATTCCCATTCAGTCCACCTTTGGCAAGTGGTGGAGCGGTTAAAGGCAGCCAGCCTTACATTGAAGATATCAAAGTGCGAGTTCTTCAAGTCCCAGGTCACATTTCTGGGCAACGTCATGTTTGACCAGGGACACATGATAACGCCAGACAAGGAGAAGGCAATTTGTGAGTGGCCTACCCCCACCTTGATCAAGGAATTGAGGAGCTTTTTGGGGACGTGTACATTCCTCAAGAAGTTCACTCCCAATCTATCTGAGGTGGCAGCTCCCCTATATAAGGCCAGCGGTGCTGAGGTGCTTCAGTGGTCCCCCATTTTTGAGGATGCTTTCCAAGCAGTGAAGTGCACCTTGTTGTCCACGACTGTTCTTCTCCATGTCGACCCTTCAAAGGAGTTCATTGTGTCTACTGATGCCTCCAACTTCGCCATCGCAGCCACCTTGTTACAAGTAGGTGAAGATGGGATAGAGCATCCGGTGGGATATTTTTCTAGGAAAATGTCTTTGCCAGAGTTGAATTACGCCCTTTATGACAAGGAGTTACTAGCAGTGGTGGAGGCGCTGACATATTGGCGTCACCACTTGCATGGCTACTACCCAACCATTCTGCGTACATACAGACCACTGTGCCTTGCTGTACTACCGCGCCCCTCATGTCCTAACCCCCTGCGGCAGACCCATTGGCATGAGACCCTTGCCCAATCTTCATTCACGTATGAGTTCACCAAGGGCAAGGATAATGGTTTTGGTGGATGCTTTGAGCTGCAACCCTGCTTTAGCCCCTGACCTCAAGGAGGTAGAAGTGCACAACACCCAGGTTATGATCCCTCCAAGTAAAATTCTGTCGCTAATCCCTCTCCCCTGGCTAATGGGCCAGCGCTTGCACCTCTGGATAATGCGGAGGAATATGGTATGTTCAGAAAGGTCGTCCTCTCTCAGCCGCTGTCAGGCGAATATGCCATAGTACTTGCAAAGAGCGCTTCAAATCAAGAGGATCTATCCAGGGGCTATCATGTAAAGGATGAGATGGTGTGGTTCCAGGGCCGCCATTGGGTACCTGCTGGACCACTGCGCCTGGAAATCATTTGGGACCATCATGATGAAATCACCATTGGTCATCCGGGGAAAGCAAAGACCTTGGAGTTGATACATCGCACATACAATTGGAAGGGCTTGCCTGCTCAGGTGGGGTGGTATTGTAAGGAGTGCCTGGTATGCAACCAGATGAAACCCAATCGTCAACCTTTAGCAGAGTTGTTGGTACCAGTCCAAAAGGCTGATGAGCCCTAGACTTCCATCTCAGTTGATTTCATTGTGGAGTTACCAGTCTCAGATGGTTATGATGCCATCATGGTAGTGGTGGACTGGTTCACGAAGTTTGCCCACTTTATTCCTTGCAGAACCACCATAACCGCAGCTGAGATGGCTAGGCTTTTTTCATCCATGTGTTTGCGCTCCATGGGGTCCCCCAAGAAATTATCAGCGACTGGGGCCCTCAGTTTACCTCCATTTTTTGGGAAGAGTTGTGTAAGACTCTTCAGATTCGTCCTTGCCATTCAACTGCCTATCATCCCCAATCAGATGGGCAGACTAAACGAGTGAACCAGTTCTTGGAACAGTTTCTGCGGTGTTACACCGCTTCAGATCATTCAGATTGGGCTTCTCACCTTCCCATGGCCCAATTTAGCTACAAAAATACCTTACACTCTTCGATCAGCTGTTCCCCGTTTTTGCCAGCCATGGATTTAACCCCGCCTTTAACATGGAGCCCAGCTGTGGGTCGAAGGTTGAAGCAGTGGTGGACTTTGCAAAGACAATCAAGAAGGTCCACCAGGGGGTTTCCACAAGCTTGGAGGCGGCTATGCAGGTATATAAGGAGAACGCTGATGGGAAGCGCCGAGTGGGTCCCACATACAAGGAAGGGGATCTCGTGATGCTGGATGCTTGTAACATCCCAATCAAGCAGCCATGTAAGAAGCTGGGACCAAAGAGGATTGGCCCCTAACGAGTTGTTAGAAAGTGTGGCCATGCCTCATACAAGATAGATCTACCCCTTGTTCCAGATCTCTTCTGTGTTTCATGAGAGCAAACTGATGTTGTTTGAGGGCCCCCCACCAGAGACTCCCAAGGCCTATCTCGTGGATGGGGCGACAGAGTGGGAGGTGGAAGAAATAGTTGCCTCACACCGTGTTAAAAGAAGACTCTAGTACCTGGTATCCTGGAAGGGCTTTGATGCTGCAGATAACAGTTGGGTTCCAGCGCACGACTGTGTGCATGCCCAAGATCTTATTGATGCCTTCCACCAGCGCTTTCCCCAGGCTGCTGGATCCCAACCTAAACTGACCGTCGCCGCCATGAAGTTAGCCCCTGCCCACAAGACTTTTCCCTGGCGCAAACCCCTGGAGGGGGTTGAGCCCCATCGGGAGGAGAGGGTAATGTTATGTGCACATGACATAATTTTGGGGACCAACCCAAAGACAAGGCTGGGCGCCAGGAGGCCCAGAGGGTGAAGCTGCAGGCCCTTCCTGACCTGAGGCACACCCCAGACCAACGCTGGGTTCAGGCAAAATATGCCTAGGTTGGTCCTAGTGGTGTGCCAAATGCCCAGCCCCTGAAGTCGATCCAGGCATTAAAATGAATGATCTACCAAATGAACATGGACGGTTTGATTCAGTTTGTCGAGGAGCGGGGTTTTATAACACATTCCATTTTCGAAATAATGCGCTCAGGTCAAATTCAACTTCAATTGATTACTCAAGTGAAGTTGGTTTTGGCCTATTCAACCAACTTGGATGGCAGTTTTGCCCTATTGGTGAGTCAGTGCTTGGGCCCACTGTGGCATAACCCTAATTTCCCTGTTTAAGCTTAAACTAGTTTTCCCTGAACAACATTCCTTGTTGGTTGACTTCTTAAATAAACCTTTTCCCTGTTTACGTTATTTTTGAATTTTATGATATTCTTAATGCTCCTGTGCGTGAACCTCTTCAAGGAGGTCTCGCGCTCCATTACCCTTGCCATTGCAAGTACCTTGAAGATCTCCCCTCATGCACCATTTGTTCGCCCAGGTTCCCTCCAGCCTGAGTCGCTTGGCCCCTTCCAATATGTGCACCGCGACGCCTTTACTGGTTTTTTATTATGAAATTCTCATTTTTATGCCTAAGTTATTATTGCTCCAGCACCCTCTGCTAGGCTCTAATCACTTTGGCACTAACGGCTAGTTCCCTGGTGTTGGCCAGGTGCACCGCGCACTGCCACGCTGGGAACAGGAGAGTTATAGACACTCTCCTTACAGCAGACTTAACTAAAATCCCATGCACCATGGTGTTTCACCTCCCAGATGGGGGAGTGTCAAAGCCATTCTGCATCACACCAGAATGCGCACCGCCCATCTGTAACTATTGCACTGCATTGGGGCACAAGGAACACGCATGCCCCATGAAGGAGGGCATCTTGGCCCTGAACTTCTGTGATGACGCTATGGTCAAAGATGAAGAGACCTTTGGAAAAATGTTTGATGCCAACCACATTTTCCTCTGGGGAGAGGACGGGCACTACATCCTCATAGACCCAGTATCACCCAAACTATGCAAACAGGTACAGAAAGTCTGAAAGTGGGCAGCGGCCAAGGCTGCATCACTCGTGACCTCTTCAATCAACCCAGACCAAATCCAGGAGGACAGAGAGGAAATTGGCCGAGCCAGCCAATCAGAAAAGAATTCCCAAGACAAAGAAACCATGGAGGATATTAACTGAGCCAAACAGTCAAAGCAGACAACCCATGCTGAAAATTTTCTCACCAATCTGACTGAATCACCACATGATCTCAATCATATAAAACTACCTGGACAATTTTGACTTCACTATGGGTGAGACAGCAGGGCCCAGAACTTCAAAATCAAACCCCAAAATATCAGAAACCAATCAGTGCATCAATCCAAGCCTCACAATTTCACATGTGGAAAAGTTTAATACAAACCTTAAACCAACAAAACCCGCGTGAAATCATCACAAGGTAAGGAACTGAACAACGCCTCAGAGTGGACTGGCCTGATCACATGGAGCAAGTCCAAGGCAATGAGTGGGGGACTAGGGCCGGAAGGCCCACCCAACTGCTCCTGAGGCGCTGCAGGCACCTCAGTGTCAATAGGTACATTAAACATTACATGATCCAGGGCTCAAGCGTCCCAAGCCAAAAAGCTGTACTTCCTGCACAAACCCCCTGTAGACATCTTGGCCATACAAGAAACCCACTGCCTACAGGGGGAAGAGGGATCCTGGTTTGCCAGGGTCTCACCATCCCAGTTGGTATGGACATCCCGCTGTGGGGTGGTCATCCAAAACAAAAAAATAAAAATGGCTGACTCCTCCTCATATCTGCACAGCTGCATCCTGGCCGCAATGATCATAAACTAAGAGGCCACAATCTCAATAACTTATATCTACACACCATGCACTGCAACTGAGAGGAAAAATTCCTCAAAGCCATCCTGACGCTCAACCTCCCATCAGAAACCATCCTTATGGGCGATTTTAACTGCTGGGACAACCCCACCATGGACTGATGGCCCAACCCCAGGGGATACCCACTGGGACACATTGAATTCCACACGATGAAGACATCCCTTGGCCTGTATGACACCCTCCCCCCAGGTCTCCACTCTTCCCCCCATGACCTGCCCCACCTTATGCAAGGGAACTCTCACATCAATGAGTCACATTGATCACATCCTCGCACTGAAATCCGCCATTCATTTATCTCTAACTTTGTTACAAAATCAATTTCTCTGACCACCGTCTAGTTTCAGTGCAGTTCACACCAGCCCGCACCCAAATGTGGATGTCACCCTGGAGGAAGCTATACCTGGCGAACATAAAATTACCCAAAGTTTCTGACTGGGTCAAACATGAAGCCATGAACCCAGACTTTGCAACCCCATCTGCATTGGATCCCATCAAAGCTTGGGAAAAATTCAAATCTGAGCTAATAAACAAAACTTGCCATCTCACCTCGTGCAAGTACACTATTTACACAGCCACAATCAGGCGCACCTTGGCGGAGTTAGACCACCTAGAGCCCAACACCCTGAAGTCTGGCTACAGCCCCAACTGGGGGCGCAAATGGGCGGAAATCTCCACCTACCTAAACGCCCTCATCTATGAACACCAATACAGAAATAAAGTATTGTGGAAAGGTAAGTACATAAAAGAAGGTTAAACCTGTTTGGCGTACTTCTTCCACCAATACCACTCCTGAGGCAACCTTCCTCAGTGCGCACAGGTCCACAAAGCTGACAGCACCGTGGCAACTGACCCAACGGAGGTCAAGGCGGAGATACACCATTATTACACTGAACTCTATCATGACACCCCATCTGACCCCCAAAGGTAAATAAAATTACACACCAACAGAATATCGAATGCACCGCCAGACTATAGTCTCCTAAACCTGATAATGCAGGAGGAGCTCTGGAACACAGTCCGTGGTGCACTGCATAGAAAATGCCCAGGCCCCGATGGGATACCCTACAAATTTTATAAAAAATATTTTAAACAAATCGCCCCTCCTCCTAGCATCAATGAACCAGTGCCTGCTAAAAACACGTCTCTGCCTGGAGGCCAGGACTCCTATGTCATTACCCTCTTTTTAAAGGGCAACAAAACTGGACCAGGCCTTTTGGCGCCCGATTGCACTCTCAAATACTGACACTAAAGACTTTCAAAGATTCTAGCTACCAGACTAGGAACATTAGCCTCTAAAGCCCTATCACTTAATCAATTTGGTTTCACACCAGGGCGCTCCATCTGGTCTAATATACACACCGTCGCCAATATATGCCAGTCCAAAGCAACTGGAGCCCTGGTATTCCTTGACCAGGAGAAGGCATATGACCGCATTAGCTAGCCATACCTGAAAGAATGCCTTAGCGCCTTCAATCTCCACCCAGGTTCATTAACTGGGCGATGCTCCTCACAGAATCCGCTTCTATGGCTGTGTGTGGCCCTGGTTTCCTTACTGACAAGATCACACCACACATAGATGGCTCAAACAAGGGGACCCCCTCAAACCACTACTTTACAACTTCAGCTTTGATTTACTCCCTCCGCGTTGCTGACTCACGCCTCACGGGCATATGTTAAAATCTTGGGCTTTGTTGGCTCGATTTTAGCCCTGGATTTCAACTGCACAGATTCGTGGATCCTTGCGTTGATTATTTGAATGAAATTGAGTAACTGAGGCAATAATAGTATGAAGACTATTATTAGAGTTGAATCCCCAAAAGCCACGTTGAGAGTATTGTCCAACGCTAGACAGGTGCTTCTTCCTCTTGAAGATGTTCTTGTACTGGTAGGGAACACTTTCCCTATCCCCTTCTCGCAGAGCCAAGTGAAAATTTTGATATAACCAACCTAAGGATATCTGATCCTTGCACTCTTCTCTTAGGAGTAATGTTTAAAACAACCAATGTTTAAAAAACTAAGTTAATATCAATTTCAATCTGCTTTTATTTGGGAATAATTCAGGGTTTTTATAGTAGGAATCAGCACACAACTTTTCAACTGTCCTCTGAGGATATTTTTGCTCTTATACTGGTTTGACCCTCAGTGTTAGGCACCAAATCTCATTTGGGTACCGTTGCCTTGGGTTTCTTAGGCAGCAAAAACCTTGGGTGTTTGGCGGAACAAACAATTGGTATTAGGTACTTGAAACCAATTGTTTCAGCTGATGATGATTCTACTCTTCCTCCGGTCTCAAACGTTTTGGTAGTTTCTAATGACTCCAATCCATTTTACTCTGAAAGATTCCCTATAATTTGACTATTGGGTGTTATCCCAATATCGACTTATTGCTTAATTTTGTTGGGGTGATGCCCAACGAAATTATCTATCGGCAGCCTCTGATATCATCAGGGATGATGCCTAACATTATTCTCATCAATAAGACACTATTGTCAATCCTATACAATTATAACTTAATCTTCAAATCTTATATTTGGTCAAAGGGTTGGATTATGTGGTCATCTGCAATTCTGACAGCATAAATGCACAAGGCCAGCCCCCAGTCAAGGTACTAGCCTTTGTGGATGACTGCGTGATGGTATAGCTAACAGTAATGATGCCCAAAAGTTGGAATGCACTCTAGAGGAATACTCTATTGTGAGTAATGCATCGCTCAATAAATAGAAAACAGAAATAATCCTCCTAGGCAAATACATCAATAATTGGACCACAACACCCAAACCCCACAACCCCTCAAGATGGAAAAGCCCACTCATCCTACCCTTTGCATCACCCCCCACCATCAACCTTGTCCACCACCTTGGGGTATGTTTGGAAACAGGGGTTTTGCCAATGAGATGATTGAGAATAATCTATTACAACAGGTATCCAACCGCATCGCCTCACTCAAGGGAAGATCCCCAGGGCTAATGGGGTGAGTAGCAGTTGCCAAATCGCTCATCCTCCTGATTCTGTGGTTCCTTGCACATGCAATCCCCTTTTTACCCAACTTCATAACATCAATTCGTGCACTTATTCAGAGCTGGCTGTGGCCTGGATCCCGTCCACCCATATGGGTGGAAATGCTATTTGGACAATGCTCCAGCGGAGGCATGGGCTTAATAGACTTCAAGAGCCATGCCAACTGCATTATGGGCACCTGGATAGAGGATGTGCTAACCCCAGACCTCCCACAACAGCACTGGTCCAGAGCAGTGAGGGCCAACTTCGCGCAGGCACTCAAAATACCTAACCCACACAACCCATCCAGCCTACTAATGTACCTCGCTAACCACCCCAATGCAGCGGGCCCGCATGGAACCCCCCTCACTTTAAACGCCTCATTCACACCATCCGCCACATGGGATGGACCGTTGCTAACACTGGCGCTGTGCAGGGAAGGGGACGACCCAGAGCCCACTTCATGATAAGAAAACCAGAAGACCACCTCCAGAAAGGCATACTTGCTATGACCCCAACTATTGCTAGAATTGAATATCTAGACGCTTTGAACATCCCCTATGACCTAGCTACACAGAAGGCAATATGGAGGCTGACGCACCATCCACTCCTCCAGCCAAGGGTAAGAGCTAACACCTGGCGTTGCCTGAGAAGGACCTATAGAACGGCGGACCACACCCATTATTTCCCTGCAACCTGCGCAGTATGTGGAGGGGAGGGCTCTCTACATCACTGCCTATAAACCTGCCCCCCATCCAGAGCCATATGGCGGGAAGTTGTGCACCTGATTAGGATCCAAGACGACCAGGAATTCTCTAACTCAAGGAGCCTCCTTGCACTCCAGCTCAAGTCCCCAATTATATCTACCCTCCGCTCCCTAATGATACCCATCACAATTTGGACAATCCACACCATTTCCTTAGATACGTTCAAGGGTACCATCCCAACCATCCAAGGGGTAATCAGTAGGTTCCACGTCCACTTACTGGAGCACTTCCAAGCATGGCTTTATGGATTCATGAAGCCGAGTGTCATGTACACATGACATAATAGTGATGACTAACCCCAAAGATAAGGCTGGGTGCTTGGAGGCCCAAAAGGTGAAGCTACAGGGCCTCCCAGACCTGAAGCACACCCTAGACCAGCGCTGGGTAAGGGCAAATATGCCCAGGTTGGTCCTAGTGGGGTGCTGAGTGCCCAGCACCTGACAACGGGCCAAGCGTTAAAATGAACTATCTACCAAATAAAGGCGGATGGTTTGGTTCATTTAGTTGAGGAGTGAGGATTTGAAACCCATTCCACATATGAAATAACGCGTTCAGGTCAAACTCAACTTTAGTCAATCACTCGAGTGAAGTCAGTTTTGGCCTATTCCACTAACTCGGATGGCAGTATTGCCCTATTGGTGAGTCACTGCTTAGGCCCACTGCGGCATAGCCCCAATTTCCCATCCAAGCTTAAGTAAGTTTTCCCCAACCAACATTCCTTGTTGGTTTACTTCCCAATAAAACCTTATCCCCATTATACTGTTTAGCATTATGCTTTTTTAACAATCCTGTGCACAGACCTCTTTGAGAAGGTCTTGCACTCCGTTAAATTTGCCATTCTCAACACAATCTGATTCTCACCTCACGCACCATTGGTCCGCCCAGGTACCCTCCAACCTGGGTCATCTACCCCTTCTCCCTGTGTGCACCGCAGCGCTTGTGGCTGGTTAATTCTAGAATTTCTGTGCATATCTTATTATTGCTCCAGCACCTTCCGCTGGGCAATAATCAATTATATATCTAACAGCTAGTTCCCTGGCGTTGGGCTTTTGCACTGAGCACCGCCACGCTGGGAACTGGAGAGTTATAGACACTCTCCTAACATTAGTCAACCCACCTATTTTTCTTATGTGCACAAACTTATTCCGTGTGGAACTTTTCCAAAGTGGAAACAGTGGCTGTCAGCTGTGGGCCCCAGCTGTCATTAGCTGCACCACTGTTTCCTCTTTTTCCAGATGGTTGTAGCAACTCAGCATTATTCTGGTTGCCTCCAACTGGAATGTATCCATCCTTTATGTTTGTACCTGGTGGAGTCAGACACTTCGATGTCCAAAAGTCATGAATCCCCAACTTTCCGCCAAATTAAGATAATTCATTCCAATAAACGAATTTTCTCTCACCAGCGCGTTCAGAGGATGCTGGCAGAATTGGCGCAGATGGGCCTGGGGGTGTTGGCCTTGGCTAACATTAGGCATTCCATCACGGTTCCAGGGATAGGGTCATTCATGTCTAAAAACACGTTTTATAACGAAACCCTGGACTCTATCTCTGAACCATTTATTTGTTCATATGGCCTGGATGAGGACCCTATTCTGGTGTATCAGATTACCCCTAAGAACCCACGGTTGACCTGTACCATGATCTGGCGCACTCAGGAGGTGGAGAAGGAACTTCATTTTAAATATGACAAAGTATATGCACCTACAGAAGGCATGGTGGGGTATGTGGCCTCAGTATTAAGAGTGGCCAAATATACCTCCCCCTTTTTGATTCCAAAACAGATTCTGTTGACATGCTTGAGCCAGAAGAAGAGATTTTTGGTGAAGGATAGTCATTGTCTTCAATAAATAAAGACCATTCCGGGTATTTTCTATTGACTGCCACCCTCTCCTCTCCTTTAGGGAAGCTCACCACAACTATTTTGGTGGATACTGGCGCTACTGGAAACTATATGGACCAGTACTTAGCTGAATACCTTGGGATGAGTTACTTGCCAGGTGATGTGGTTAGAGGAGGGGCTTCCCAAGGTATTCCCACTCTGAAGATCATTGGGACAGTGGACTATCAGGTTGGCAAGTACCACTTGTCTGATCACTTCAGTGCGATCAAAAACCTCCTGTTCCCTATCATTCTGGGTGTGGAGTGGTGGCGGAAGTTTGACGTTAGAACTAACCTGAAGGAGAATAACTTGTATCTCACCATGAAGAATGGTCGCACATTTGTTGTGCCTTTATCAGAAGAAAACGCCCCACGCAACTTACCCCATTGACCCCACCGTAACCCTTGTCGCCTTGCCTCAATGCATAAGCCCTCAGTGGAAATTCCTATACCTTCTTGTTTGGAGGGTTTGGAATCCTCTTTTGATGCAGCATCTGCCAACGCACTCCCTGAGCATTCTGAGTTTGATTGTGACTTCAAGCTCATGGTGGATCTGATGCGTATCTATTCCCCTATTTACCCATTAACTGTCCAAGAGGAAGAGGCGTTGGATGTGTGGGTAAAAGAACAGTTAGCTAAGGGTGCGATTTTTCAGCGGACCTCCCCTGTATGCTCCCCCTACTTTTCGTGGAAAAGTCTGATGGTACCTTATGCCCCTGCATAGACTATGGTAACATTAACAACGTTACTGTACCAGACTTCCATCCCATCCCTTTGGATTCCCAGATTGCACGCTATGTGGAGAAGGCGAAGGTCTTCTCCAAGCTGGATTGCCTCAACGCGTTCAATCAGATCCGTATTAAAAAGAGACAAGAGTGGTTGACCACATTCTGTACCAGAAAAGGGATCTTCTAGTTTTGGGTCATGCCATTTGGGCTTAAGAATGCCCCTGCTATCTTTCAACGCCGCATTGATGCAGTGTTGGGGGACCTGTTAGGGGTATGCGCGGTCGCCTACATGGATGATATCCTGGTGTTTTCCCCTGATCAGGAGTCCCATGCAGTTCACCTTAGGCAAGTGGTGGAGCGGTTAAAGCCAGCCATCCTTACGTTGAGAATATCAAAGTGCGAGTTCTTTAAGTCCCATGTCACGTTTCAGAGCAACGTCGTGTTTGACCAAGGACACATGATAACTCCAGACAAGGAGAAGGCGATTTGTGAGTGGCCTACCCCCACCTCAGTTAAGGAATTAAGGAGCTTTTTGGGGACGTGCACGTTCCTCAAGAAGTTCACTCCCAATCTGTCTGAGGTGTCAGCTCCCCTGTACAAGGCTAGCAGTGCCAAGGTGCTTCAGTGGTCCCCCACTTTGGAGGATGCTTTTCAAGCAGTGAAGTGCACCCTGTTGTCCATGAATGTTCTTCGCCATGTCAACCCTGCAAAGGAGTTCATTGTGTCAACTGATGCCTCCAACTTTGCCATAGTGGCCGCCTTGTTACAAGTAGGTGAAGATGGGATAGAGCATCCGGTGGGATATTTTTCTAGGAAGATGTCTCTGCCTGAGTTGAATTACGCCATTTATGATAAGGAGTTACTAGCATTGGTGGAGGCGCTGACGTATTGGCATCACCACTTGCATGGCTCATCCCAACTTTTCCGGGTATGTTCAGACCACCGTGCCTTGCTGTACTACCGCGCTCCTCATCTCTTAACCCCATGGCAGACCCATTGGCATGATACCCTTGCCCAATTCGCATTCACGTATGAGTTCACCAAGGGCAAGAATAATGGTTTGGTGGATGCTTTGAGCCGCAACCCTGCATTAGCGCCTGATCCCAAGGAGGTGGAAGTTCACAACACCCAGCTGATGATTCCTCCAAGTAAACTTCTGCCTCACTGACCCTCTCCTCTGGCCAACGGGCCTGCGCTTGCACCTCTGGAAAATGCGGAGGAATACAGTATGTTCAGGAAGGTAGTTCTTTCTCAGCCGCTGGCAGCAGAATATACTATGTTACTTGCTAAGTGTGAGTTGAATCAAGAGGATCTCTCCAGGGGCTATCACATGAAGGATGAGATGGTGTGGTTCCAGGGGCGCCTATGGGTCCCTGCTGGACCACTTCGCCTGGAAATCATCCGAAATCATCATGATGGACTCACCATTGGTCATCTTGGGAAAGCAAAGACATTAGAGTTAATCCGGCGCACATACAATTGGAAGGGCTTGCCTGCTCAGGTGGGGCGGTACTGTAAGGAATGTTTAGTCTGCAACCAAATGAATCTAAATCATCAACCTTTAGCGGGGTTGTTGGTATCTGTCCAGAAAGCTGAAGGGCCCTGGACTTCCCTATCAGTGGATTTTTATTGTAGAAATATTTTTCTCAGATGGTTATGATGCCATCATGGTGGTGATGGACCAGTTTACAAAGTTCTCCCACTTCATTCCGTGTAGAACTACAATAACCGTGGCTGAGATGGCCAGGCTTTTCGTCATGAATGTGTTTGCGCTTCATGGAGTTCCCCAAGAGATTATCAGTGACTGGGTACCCCAGTTTACCTCTGGCTTTTGGGAAGAGTTGTGTAAGACTCTCCAGATTCGCCCTTGCCGTTCAACTGCCTATCACCCACAATTAGATGGGCAGACTGAACAAGTGAGCCAGTGCTTGGAGCAGTTCCTGCGTTGTTACACCGCCGCAGACTATTCTGATTGGGCTTCTCACCTACCAATGGCCCAGTTTAGCTACAATAATTCATTGCACTCCTCGATTGGTTGTTCCCCATTTTTCACCAGCCATGGCTTTACCCCCGCCTTTAACACGGAGCCCAGCTGTGGGTCAAAGGTTGAAGCGGTGGTGGACTTTGCCAAGACAATCAAGAAGGTCCACCAGGGGGTTTCCACAAGCTTGGAGGCGGCAATGCAGGTTTATAAGAAGAACGTTGATGGGAAGCGCTGAGTAGGTCCTGCATACAAGGAAGGGGATCTCATGATGCTTGATGCACATAACATCCCTATCAAGCAGCCTTGCAAGAAGCTGGGCCCTAAGAGGATTGGACCTTACCGCGTTGTTAGAAAGGTGGGTCATGCCTCATATCAGCTGGATCTTCCTCCTTCATTTTGGATCTTCTCAGTGTTTCACAAGAGCAAACTCACGTTGTTTGAGGGCCCCCCACCAGAGAATCCTGAGGCTTATCTTGTGGATGGGGCACCTGACTGGGAGGTGGAAGAGATAGTTGCCTCCCGCCATGTTAAAAGAAGACTGGAGTACCTGGTATCCTGGAAGGGCTTTGATGCTGCAGAAATCAGTTGGGTTCCAGCGTGCGACTGTGTGCATGCCCAAGATCTGATTGAAGCCTTCCACGATCATTTCCCCCAGGCTTCTGGATCCCCACCCAAACCGTCTGTTGCTGCCATGAAGTTGGCCCCTGCCCACAAGAACTTTTCCCTGGCACAAGCCCCTGAAGGGGGGTTGAGCCCCATCGGGAGGAGAGGGTAATGTTATGTAAACATGACATAATTTTGGGGACCAACCCCAAAGACAAGGCTGGGCACCAAGAGGCCCAGAGGATGAAGCTACAGGGCCTCCCAGACCTGAAGCACACCTAGACTAGCGTTGGGTAAGGGCAAAATATGCCTAGGTTGGTCCTAGTGGGGTGCTGAGTGCCCAGCCCCTGAAGATGGGCCAAGCATTAAAACGAACTATCTACCAAATAAAGGTGGATGTTTTGGTTCATTTAGTTGAGGAATGGGGATTTGAAACCCATTCCACCTATGAAATAATGCGCTCAGGTCGAACTCAACTTCAGTCAATCACTCAAGTGAAGTCAGTTTTGGCCTATTCCACTAACTCGGATGGCAGTATTGCCCTATTGGTGAGTCACTGCTTAGGCCCACTGCGGCATAACCCCAATTTCCCCATCTGAGCTTAAATAAATTTTCCCTGACCAACATTCCTTGTTGGTTGACTTCCCAATAAAACCTTGTCCACACTATACCGTTTACCATTATGCTTTTTTTAATGATCCTGTGCGCAAACCTCTTCTAGAAGGTCTCACACTCCATTAACCTTGCCATTCTCAACACAATCTGATTCTCACCTCGCGCACCATTGGTCCACCCAGGTACCCTCCAACCTGGGTCATCTACCCCTTCTCCCCATGTGCACCACAGTGCTTGTGGCTGGTTAATTCTAGAATTTCTGTGCATATCTTATTATTGCTCCAGCACCTTCCACTGGACAATAATTAATTTTATTCTAACAGCTAGTTCCCTGGCGTTGGGCTTGTGCACTGAGCACCGCCACGCTGGGAACTGGAGAGTTATAGACACTCTCCTAACACCAAGGCAACAGAGGCTCATAGAATCATGGTTCCTACTCTGGTTCCTCCACACAGACCCCTTCCTCCACACCTGCTCCATAGTGGGGGAAACCTCCTCAGAGTAGCGCACCAACCCCCATACCTGGTGGTTCCAGCTAGCAACAGGGGTTACCTGTATATCCCAGGGTGCCCAATCCTTTATATACCTTGATATGTTTCACCCCCTCCCTTTCCTATACACGCATCAGTACTGCCCATCCCCTGGTCAGCTTGCCTCAGTTAAATAAAAATAATCATAAATAACTGAACCTCATAAATGCGCTATTAATAAACCCTACAATGAAGACTTTAAACAACAAAAACTAAATTGAATGGAACTAAAACTACTAGATTTTAACCTAAGAGGCATGGATTTCCTAAAAGACTAAAAACTAAGCATCAACCCCTTGTGAGTTAAAAATCATGATGTCAGAATCATAAAACTCAATCCACTATTTAGCAACTTAATTTCCTATAAATAATGAACAAATCAATAGTAAAGAAATCTTCTTGCTATCCAAATAACTTTTTTATAGCAAAAGTAGTTACATTAACCCAATCAGAGCTTAGGATGAAATATATCATGCAACTCTTTCTTTTGATGAACCATTTCCAAGAAAGCTATATTTAATGAAAAATTCTCTCAATAAGTGCAAGAGTCTATATATATTGGTAACTCAAAGATTGCCTCATATTTTATACCAGCTACTCATACCCCTAGAAACCAATAGTGAAAGAGGCAAGATGGCCTGTCCTACCTCTGTGCCTCAGCTTAAGGATACAGGTCAAAGGCCATTGGCTATGGGTTTTTATACATAAAGTCTGGGAATATACTTATCTTGTACTCAATGTGATCAAGAAAATGTCCCAACAATAAGCTTAGTATGTTTTCCAATAGTGGATTGGGAACTTTTGGTTTATCATATGTTACCAATATAAATACCAGTGTCTAATTATAATATTGGGTTAAAAATACAGAAAGTACTTTTTACAATGTCAATATACGAAACTATCTAAACTAAATATTATTTTCAAACAAAATATAATTATAAATTCACTTAATAAAAATGTAGTTTTAGTACTATATATGTAAATAAAGGACTTAAATGTAAAATACTAGCAGAGTATAGTTAAGGACTTCTAGTAATTGATATGCTGAAATCTAAACTAAGATCTCTAGAAGATAACCTTTAGTCATTTGAATGTTAAGATATAATTTGATATGCTGGAAAGCATTGAGAACCCGCTATCAGCTAAGATTAACCTGATAATTTAAAAACCTACGGAATTTGTAATTAGCATTTTATGAAAGAATGAACTCTAATTAAAAAGTGGGACTTTTGTGATTAAGATTTAGAGTGGAGTATTCGAGTTCAATTGGTACTCTGAATTTTCAAGATTTGATAAATACCTAACAAAATCACTACTTCCATGACAAAATATTGCATATTTTACAGGCTTTGAGGTTTGGTCTCGCTTTGTCCAGCCTAATCAAAGTACAGGAAAAAGGGGAGAAATTTGTTTCCCAATCACAATATCAATCGGTAATGTAATCTCAGCTGAGGGAGAAATCAAAGAAATCGTGCCAACCCGACTTAAAAGAAAACATGAAAATGGATTACTTTTTTGAAAAATAGCTAGTTTTTAATTTTGGTTCATTATATCACTAAACATTTCATAGCTGGAAAATACGGGAATTTTTGTAAGTTATAGTTTTGCAGCTTAAATTGTGAACCTTTTGTCTACAAGTATAGTGGTGATTTAGTAACTTTTCAATTGAGAACATTACAAGTACGTACTTCTATTGTGAAAATGAAACTTATTTTTGGCTTTATTGAACTTTTTGTAGTTATGAGCGCAATAACCAATTACTGAAAAGTATACGAAGGCGCATTTGGATTAAAAAACTCGTATGCGTTTTCCAAGTTAAAACCTTTTTAGAAAACTATAGCTTTTTATTTTATGCTACCTTTAAAACCCATTCAACTAGTATTTTACTTATTCTTTTTTTCTTTTTTAGGTAGCTTTCTTAGTCAAATGATACACAATTTTTATATATTCGACAGACATGTAGAATGCGTTTACTATTTAGAGTTTCAAAATAGGGCGAATTTTACTTCAAGTGGTGGACTTAAACCGGGGCCGAGCATAGATTATTTTTCGTGGCCTGACGTAGGGAACCAAAATGGATCAAGTAAAAATCTTGCTAGTATTATTTCTGGCTATTTTGGATTAGAAAACTAATTTATTTTGACTAAGGCTCAAGCTATTTCCCACCTAATTTCTCAGAACCTGACTTTGTTGAAAGAAACAAACTAGTATATGGTGTGGTTTTCTCGCTAAAAAACTTTGTTAAAAAACTTGCGGGACCTCTAGAGTATGTTAAGTCTTTATTTAAGTTCATGACTCTATTTATGAAGTTGTTTTCAAGTTTATTAGCACTGGCAGATGGTTTATTTACGTTTTTTATCTTTTAATCCCTTACAATAATTTTTAGTTGAGAAATGCTAGAAAATGTTATGGTTTTGTAAATCAGTGATGCATTTGTTTAGCCCCTTTTAGGGTTTATTTTTTCAGTAATCACTTGCAATTAAAATGTTGAGAAATGTGCTTACTGCAAATTGTTTGTGTTTTTTTATTATGCCCAAAAATTTATGCATATTATAATTAATTGGTATAATTATTTATAATAAACGGCTTTGTTTGCATACTTTTTAGCAGTAAATAACGTAGCTTTTAAGACTACCTTTTCTTTGAACTTAATTAATTGGGGTACTTGGGCGTCAATTTGACGAAAACGATAATTCAATATACTTGCTTACTTTTTTGCTAACGCCATTGTTATTTGTGTTCTTATTTTAATTTTTAGAGATGGGTTTCTTTCATTCAGTACAAGCCACTACAAGCTACATTTCTTTGAAACTCTAAGTGGGCTAAGGCTTATTTTGACCACAGACCCTACTTGTCCGAGCCTCAAAGTTCAGCTATGGACGATCTTTAGTACGCTTTATGTTGAAAATATTGTTAAAAATCCACTCTCTAAAAATGAATCATCATATTGGAATGAACAAGAACTAGACACTACATCTGAATTTAAAAACACGGCAACTGGTACTGGACATAATTTTTATTTTAACAATGCTTTGTTTACTCAAAGTATTGTTCAATATCTTACACAACTTCCTCATTTTAGCTCATAAACTATATGCTTAGAAAATTTATTACCTGTTTTAAGTACTTTGATTTTTAGCCAAAACTGTTGCTACAAAAAGTCTATACTGTGATAAGCTTTTATGGTAAGGTGCGCTTGCATTATACATATTATTTTATCTTCACCTATTTACTTATTGTTTTATAACATTTTAGCTTGTCAATCTGAATTCTCAATGTTAATATTACCTAGCAAGCTACTTATGTCGTTTTAATATTTATATGCAACGTTGTTTTAGACAATAATTTTGCATGTACTAAATAGATTCAACACCAAATATTATACCTTTCCTAAAATTGGAAAACGGTATAGAGTATAAGTTCATGGTTTTGTAGAATAATGTATCAATTACAAAAATTCTCTTACACCATTCATATGTGTGCAAATTGAATTTTTAATGAGATTTATTTTCATACAAATGCACAGCAATACTTTTATTAGTATCTTAGATCTTGAGTTAGTTTTAAAACTAATTTTATAGCTTCGCTTGTCTAATCTTTTTTGAAAAAAATCATACTACTTTTCGTAAAAAATAACTTTAAACAAAATGAAAATATAAAATAACTAGTAGAATACCCGTGCTTCGCTACGGTGTTTATAATTTACAAATGATTCTAAATTAGTTTAGTTTATATTAGTAGATAGCCATCAATGAGTGCAGAAACCATTAAACTTATCAAATGCTCCAACCTCCAACCACTTAATCAAAATTAATTAAGCCTGCCAAATTAGCTAAACCATCAATCAAACCTAAACTATTGAGCCCATCGAATCAACCAAAAAAATGAACCACCACTCAGCAAAAATTAATTATCGAACCTACAAAACAGCCAAAACTACCAACCACTTATCAAAACCTATGAAAAAATCGAATTAAATGAATATGAAAATACTCAGCCACATTGCTATATAATTGCCATTAGAAATATATGTTTAGATCTTATGTAGATCTGATATTAAAGTTTATATAATTATATAAAAAATTATATATTAACATTCCGTTCCCAAACTTTATAGAATTCTTGTGCCAAGTTTGGTGATTTCTGGTTATTTGCTCATGAAATAATGTATCCTATATATAAATAAATAAGCAGAATGATACTTTTGTAAATAAAAGTTTAAGCAAATCCTAGTTGATACCCAGTTTAACACAGATTTGTTTGTGGGCTTAAAGTTTACCAGATGATTCTAATTGATTCTTTTTTATATTGGTAGATGGCTACCGATAAAATTAAGAAATCAAATTATATTGATAAAGTATAAAATTACCAACCACTCAACCAAACCAATTAAACTTATCGAATTAACTAAAACATCAACCACTTATAGTAAAGCCCCGATTATCCGCGGTGCCCTTGCCACCTAATTCCTCGGATAATCGTAAATACCTGAAACCATTGAGCCCATCGAATCAATCAAAATCCACCAACCACCCAGTCATAACCAATTAACTTATCGAATCACCTAATCACTAACTTTATTTAAACCATTAAGCTTATTAATCAACCAAAATCACCAACCGCATGCCAAAACCATTTAAACTATTGAATCGACCGAATATCAAATTGCTCGGCTGTAACAATATACCAATTCCCAATATAAACATATAAAATTTTCATTTCTTACATATAAAACTTTTTATTTTATTATAAAAATTAAAAATCCGGCTTCAAGGTGCACATGGACCCCCTCCCATCCACCTATATCCAAAGTTTTCAAAGCTCTACATGCTGTAGTTTTGGCTGGGCATCATGCACATACACACATACGCACTTGCTTTTGTTAATATAATTTTTTTTAAATTTTAAATTTTATTCGAGGTGGGCCGACCTGGGGATGATACCGCACCGATTGAGGGGAAATCGAATGAATGGGAAAGGAGGATAAAATACGGAAAACCTCCATGCGCAACGTATGATAGGCCAGGAACTCCGTGGACCGCCTTTGCTATCTCGGTTCGGGGCATTGGTGCGCAACGCCAACACAGTCATAGTCGTCCCCTCCCAAATTTCCTGTCCCGGAATCGAACTTGGGGAGGCAGTGGTAGAGGTCCCTATTCTTTTTTTTAGTACTAGATGGTCCAAACCCGAGGGGGAGGTCCCTATTCTACCACTGGGGTATCCTCCCCTTGTTTTTATTAATATAGATAAGAGAAAATTTAATTAAAAAAATCAAAATTCTTAAATGAAGTGAAAATCCAAAAATGAAATTATTGTTTGTAAATTATAGAACTATTTATTATTTAAAAATATATATCAAGGCGGTTGACCTTAGGAAAAATACAAATACCAATTTTAGGAATAAGGGGCTATTGGAATTTTTAGCATCTTGAGCACAAGTTCCAGGCTCCTCTGATGCCAAGCTGCCAATATGAGGATTTTCACCCACATATTGCATATACAGTATCCATGTCTGGTCACAGTTCTATAAGACATCATCAACTGGGCAGCACATTTGGATGTAGGCTTGCCCCCATCTGGGCACAACCATATTAGAGTACCCTTTATTCCAATCCAACCAACTTTATCCATAACAATTAAATCTTCTACCTCTAACTTAACTGGTTAATGCAGACTGGGTGGCACAGCAGTCAAAAGATACTGGAACTCAAATTGCATGGGGTTAACTCTTGCCTGGTCCTTCATTTATTGTCTAAACTTTCTTAATTGGGATATGTTATCTGACCAATCTTGTGCTAAGTACATGCTGACAAAGTCACTGCCTTGAGTTAAATCTGCTGTCTAAAAAACATAAGAGTCCTCCTCTGGGGAGAAATCCCATGACTCACAAATAATGTAAAATCAGAATCAGACTAGCAGTTATACCAATTGGCCATTTGGTCTTTTAATGAAGCATTATTTAGCCCTAGTATAGGTATATATGAGAATGAGATAGAAAGCATATTTATCAAGTATATTGTGGATAATTTTTAAGGTAATATACCTTAAGTGTCATGGTTATTAACATAATTGTGGAGATATATTGTAGCAACAAGGATGAGCAGAGTAAGGGCAAGGGTACCAAGTAGGTTGGCCTTCCTGACCTGAAGCACACCCTAGACCAATGCTGGGTAAGGGCAAAATATGCCTAGGTAGTTCTATGGGTAAGTGTGATAGCTATATTAGCATTACATCTACAGTACTGAAATGGACCAGCTACTTTGTTGATTATAATAGGCCATTATATCTTCTTAGAAAATAGAGCTTCAAGTCCTGTTTGATTTAAAATATTTCCAAATATGGCAAAATTCATCTTCAGTCAAACACACATGTGCAATCCTATTGGAGCTATAGCACTTTGATTGAAGGTAAATAACAATTATTAGTTAGATTGGGCCCAGTGCCTCACCAGATGAAAAATGGTCTCCCTCCCCAATTCCATTATAGTAGTATCATCAAGATCAACCTTCTTTGTTAGTGACTTGTTTTAGTAAATCCCATTTTGTTTCTTATTAGATGAACCCTTTGTTTGCCCTCTTTTAGACCTCTTTGAGAAGAACTCAGTAAATATAGGTCAGTTTATTCTGTCTAAATTATAAACAGATCCTATTTCCCCCTGGAGGAACCTGGACCCCTTCCGATTGAAGCACCAAGAACCTAGACTCTGATCTATACTTGGTGATAAACTTCTCCCTGGTGTCTAACTAAGTCCTAGCACTTTTGATATATCTGGTAATTTATATAGTTTTTTATACCATCTCCTTGGATCATTTGGGTACTGACACCCTTTGTGGTATTCTTTTCCATCCACTATTAGCAGGTTATTCCATGTATTGGGATTTTTGCCCATATTCCCAGCCTGCTAGATTACCTGGTATCGCTAGGGGAAAAATTCCCTAAGGCAAAGTGAATTGGAAATCGGTTGACCTGAATTTTGGAGAAACTATGCTTGAGGGATTTTAGGATATTTATCTGGTCATATCCATCAGGGATCGATCCAGATGAATACCTAATATCTCATTGGGTGGAGTGGCTGACAAAATAAGGGCATCTGATAGTAATTAACTATCAGGTGTACCAATTGGGATTGGTCAGGTTTCATCACCAACTGATTGGGAATGTTTAATGAGTTGTGAGGCGAGTGATGCCACCTGCAACTAGCAAATCAATTCATTGCTAGCCAATTATGATTCACTTGGATCAAGAGGAAAATTTTAAGGATACATTTCTGACTCTTTCATTTGAGGTCTTGAGGATGTCTAACATCAGAATCCTAGTCGGGATGGGGAAGACCATCGCTGCTGAGATGAGGAAGGGTGATTCAATGGCAACAGCTGCCATTTCATCGAAGAGGTGTCAACCAAGGGTTAGACAGCCAAATCCCCTATAAATTCCCTAGAATTCATTATAATAAAAAAGTAGTAAAACACTCAAGGAGTAAAACACTTAAAAACACTCAAGTAGAAAACAGTAATGCACTGAAAAATACTCACTGATTGACACAAGTTTATGGTTGGGAAAGAACTAATAAAGAACCTTATTAGTTTGCCTGTAGATTTGGTAATAGTTAGACTATCAGCATCTAGCGTGAAGATTCCATCTTAAGGATATTATTGCAGAAGGCAATAATTGGTAGACTCTCAGAGAAGAGTAGAAATCTGAGCGGGGATCTAGAGATGAAGGGAGCCACGGCTAAGGGATTGCTGCTGACTGTGTGTTGGGCCAAGGGACTGTCATCAGAGGATCTTAATGAAGATCGAGTGGACAGGATTTAGGGAACAAATCCTTAGAGTGCAATATTCAGTTTTAAGAAATACCGGCTGAAGCGTTGGGCCTGAAGATAATTCTAACTCAACTATGGATAATAGTCATCACACTATTATTGGACTATATATATTCTTACAATGCGAGGTGCATGAGGAAACTGAACCTGTGCATGAGAAAGGTTACTAGGGTTGACCTCAGATAAATCAACTCCTAAAAGTAAGATTTTTAAACCATGGTTTTGTGGTTTTGTATTACCTACCATCTCTTAGAGAATAAGAGTTAAAGACACTCTCCTGATATGGTGGGGAGAATGTGCAGTAGGGAATACCTTTTTTGTACTAGTGGGGATGCAAGTAAAGTTATATCATTAATAATTCTTGTACACACATCACTGTTGTTTTATGAGGAAAATGGCTTATTTATACAAGAAGGTCACTTGAACTGTAAGGCTAATCATATCTAAAAAATATGATCTAGAGACTTAATTGATCTGAATATTGTGTTGAGATTTTTGATGTTGACCTGTATTAAGTTAAAGACCCAGTAAACACCACTTTATATTTTATTTAACCAAAATAAGATGACCAGGGGATGGACATTACCAAATATACATAAAACTAAGGAAATAACCAACAAATATAAAATTGGGCACCCCAGGGTACTCAAGTTACCCCTGTTGCCAGCGGGACTGCCAGATATGGGGGGTTGGTGCGCTACTCCTAGGGGGTTTCCCCTGCTATAGAGCAGGTGTGAAGGAAAGGGTCTGTGTGGAGGAACCAGAGTGGAAACCGTGATTCTATGAGCGCTTTTTGCCTTGGTCTCATTTATATACATAGAGCCAGGCTTGGAAGTGCTCCAGTAAGTGAACATGGAATCTGTTAATAACCCCATGAATGGTTGGGACTGTGCCCTTGAACGCATCTAATGCAATTGTGTGGATTGTCCACATTGCAATGGGTATTATTAGGGAGCGGAGGGTAGATGGGATTGGTGATTTGATATGGAGTGCGAAGATGCTCTTTGATATCGAGAATTTTGTTTGTTTTGGATTTTAAGCAGGCGTGCGACTTCCTGCCATATAGCTTTGGTTGGGGGACATGTTTCTAGGTGGTGATGTAGGGATCCCTCCCCTCCACATACTGCACATGTTTCGTGGAGGGAGTTGGAGTGGTCCACCATCCTATAGGTCCTTCTCAGACAGCGCCAGGCATTTGCTCTTATCCTCAGCTGTAGGAGTGGGTGGTGAGTCATTCTCCACACTGCCTTCTGTGTGGTTAAGTCATAGGGAATGTCCAACATATCTAGGTATTCTATCTTAGCTATATTTGGGGCTGTTGCAAGTATATCTCTCTGGGGGTGGTTTTCTGGGTTTCTTAATTTGAATTGGGGGCTGGGTGTAAGTCTCAGGGAGTGTCCTTTGGCTCTCAATTGAGCTATCTTTCCGTTCCCAAGTAAGAAAACACTGAAGAGGATGGCAGTACCCCTCATCACCCAAGGCAATCTCACCCACGTAGTTGATGAGTGATGGGTGACAGCTCGTCCACTTCAGATTCCACCCCCAATTTCCTCACTCACCTCAGCAGAACTGTTGCGGGGAATCAGTGAAATTAGTGCTGAGATTATTGAACTGAAATCATTCAGATCCAATTTGGGTGGCAATCGGGCTGATGGCCAAAATTCAAATGGTTGTAAAAGCATGAAGAATGAACCATTGGCCAGATCACCTGATGGTTCCAATTTGACTCCTAAATCAGTAGAACAAATATTGGGTGCCATCGCTGAGAGTTTGAAACCCTCCAATAGTAATTCAGGTGTTGCGCCTGATGGGCCTCTATCAACTGAATGAATGGTTAATCAATCGAGTGCGGGCAGGTTGGCTGTCCCAAACCTGTTCCCAACCAAATGGTCCCATCCCTATATTGGATAGCCTTGGGGGATTCCCATCACTCGTCGGGCCAAATGCCGTCATACTAACTGTTGGAAACAAAATTGACCCCTGGTCCAGATGTTTGAGGTCAAACTGATAGAGACTTGGCCCACCGCCAAATTTTGCGATGATGTTTCCCAAATAATAAACCCCCCTCTACCATCCAATTCACCGTTTAGCCAAATTTGTGGATCCTGACCATGTTTTCACCAATCGACCAATATTTAATCAGTTGCAAGGCACTGAGAAGATTGTTGGTCGATTTTTATTACTTTTTTTCCCAAATAAAAATTTTATTGAAAAACCCCAAATTTTTATCTCCCTCATTTCAACTACATTCCATATGGTGTTTACCTGGTGGTCCGCTGCTCCGCACTCTGGGTGGGCCTTACCAATTCTCTTGGTTACTATGATTCCCTCTATCGCCAATTGGGCTCAATAAGTCCAAACTTTTTGGCTCTACAACCTAGTTCTCATGACTTTTCAGCAGCAATATACAGGGATCTTATGGCCCTATGTTCATCAACTACAAGAGAAGATTCACCGCTCTTTTACCCCCAACGAAATGGTCTTAACAACCAAGAATCTTGCAGTAACTATCCCATTAGTTTCCACTCCTGTTAGCAGAACCCCTGGGTCCAAAATCTATTCGGTGTGGTTTGCTGTTGGGATACTCCTAACCCTGACATTCCGCCATCATTTTGTGGTATCCTATTTCCCAGCTCCATATCAAGTTGTACAGTTGGCAATGCCTCTGGCATTCTGGCTTGCTTTCTGGATGCTTACGCACCCTGACTGGCAGGTTAGTCTAAACTTCTTCTACCATTTCCATGACACTGGGTCATCCCCTTCCCTGTATAGTACCCATGTTCTCTATGGTCCATCCCATATGGCGGATAGTTTGGAGGATATGTTTGAAATGAGGGAAGGTTCCATGCGGACCCATTACAGTAGGGTGTTTAGCAAGGTATGATAGTAGTCTGGGTGGGTTATGTGGGTTGGTTAATTTGAGCGCCTGTGCAAAGTTAGTCCTTGCTGCTCTGGACCAATGTTGTTGTGGGAGGTCTGGAGCAAGGACTTCCTTTATCCAGGTACCTAGGATGTGATTGGTGTGGATCTCGAAATCTATTAGTCCCATGCCTCCACTTGAGTGTGGGCCAAATAGTGTTTCCATCTATATAGGAGGGTGAGAGCCGGGCCACAGCCAGCCCTGGATAAGCGTGCAAATTGAAGTTATAAAGGTAGGTGAGAAGGTGATCGCGTGGGCTGGGTACCATAGTATAGGTGTGATGAGCGAGTTAGCAACTATAACTCGCCCTGTTAATCCTGGGGTTCTTCCCTTGAGGGAGGCGACGCGTTTGGATACCCGTTGTAACAGGTTACTTTCCAATGTCTCATTAGCATATCCCCCCGATTCTAGCCAAATTCCAAGGTGTCTGATAGGAGTGGTGGTGGGAGGTGTTGCAAAGGGTAAAATGATTGGGTTTTTTTTTGTGTGTTGGTATGAGGTTCTGATGTTGTGGCCCAGTTGTTTGTGTATTTGCCTAAGAGGATGATTTCTGTCTTTCTTTTGTTGAGCGATGCATTGCTCACCTTGGAGTATTCCTCTAGAGTGCGTTCCAGCTGTCAGGCATCTTCATTGTTTGCTATACCTGCTACGCAATCATCCACAAAGGCCAGTATCTTGACTGTTGGTTGTCCTTGTGCGGTTATCCTCATGAGACGTGAGTCAGTTACTCGGAGGAGTGGGTCAAAGCTGAAATTGTATAGCAGTGGGCTGAGGGGATCCCCTTGTTTGAGCCCTCTGTGTGGTTTAATCTTGTTTGTTAGGAATCCAGGGCTCCATACAGCCATGGTTGCAGATTCTGTTAGGAGCATCGCCCATTACATGAACCTTGGTTGGAGTTTGAAGGCATGTAGACATTCTTTTAGGTATGGCCAGCTAACACGGTCATACGCCTTTTCCTGATCCAAGAAGAACAGGGCACCAGTTGCTTTGGATTGGCAAATGTTTGCAACAGGGTGAATGTTGTTCCAGATTGAACGCCCTGGTATAAACCCAAACTGAATGGGTGATAGGACGTCAGATGCAATTGCGCCTAATCTAGCTGCTAAAATTTTTGTTAAAATTTTTGTGTCAGTGTTGGAGAGTGCAATTGGGCGCCAGTTGGCCAGGTCCAACTTGTCACCCTTTTTATACAAGGTTATAACGTAGGATTCATGGCCTCCTGGTAATAGGCGTTTTCCAAAAGCTCTGGTTCATAGACACCAATAGGAGGGGGGCGATTTGTTGAAAATATTTTTTGTAAAATTCGTAGGGTATCCCATCAGGCCCTGGGCATTTCCAATGTGGTGCACCGCGAATTGTCTCCCAAAGCTTCTCCCATGTAATTAGGGATAGTATGTTGTAATTTGGTGGTGTACTTTGTATTTCGGCAGTTTGTATAAATTCTTTAATTTTTTGTGAATCTGTTGGCATTTCATGATATAATTCAGTGGTATAACGGTGTACTTCCGCCTTGACCTCCTCAGGGTCAGTTGCCACAGTGCCGTTGGTCTTGCAGACCTGTGTGCATGTGGGCTGGTTTCTGCGGGAGTGGAATTGGTGAAAAAAGTATGTCAAACAGGTTTCGCCTTCCTTTATGAACTTACCCTTGTTTGATACTTTAATTCTGTGCTGGTGTTCAAAGATGAGATTGTTAAGTCAGGCAGATATTTCTGCCCATTTGCGTCCCCAGTTGGGGCTATAGCCAGATCTCAGAGTATTTATCTCCAGGTGATCTAGTTCTGCTAAGGTACACTTGATTGTGGCCGTGTCCGCGGTATACTTACGTGATGCAATATGTTGGGTTTTGTTGATTAAATCCTTTTTGAAATTTTCCCATGTTCTGATGGGATCTGAAGTGAATGGAGCTGTGAATTCTGGGTTTGTAGCCTCATTTTTGACCAATTCGGATATCTTGGGCAATTTTGTATTTTATGGGTGAAGCTTTCTCCAAGGTGACACCTGTATGTGGGATTGGGTTGGCACTAACTGCACCGTAATCAATTGGCGGTCAGAAAAATTGATCTTCTTTGATGTAAATTTGGAGATTCTTGAGCGGTGGGATTGCAGGATGAGGATGTGGTCAACGCAACTAATCGATATGAGTGCTCCCTCACGTATGTTGGGCCATGTCATGTGGGGAAGGAGTGGTGAACTGGGGGGAGAGCATCCTGTAGGCCAAGAGATGCCTTCATTGTGCGGAATTCAATGTATCCAGGTGGTTATACCCTGGGATTAGGCCATCTATCTGTATTGGGGTTATCCCAGCAGTTGAAATTGCCTAACATAATGGTATCTGGTGGGAGGGTGAGAGTAGGAATGTTTTCAAAAATTGTTTTCTTTCAGTTGCAGTGCACGGTGCATAGACGCATGCTATCAAAAATTATTTCCTCTTGGCATGTGATTGTTGCTACCAGGACTTGACCATGTAAGTGTGATGATGAATTTGTAATTTTAAATTTTTTGTTGTTTTGGATGATCACCCCACAGTGAGACGTCCATACTGATTGTGATGGTGCGACCCTGGTTGACCAGGATCCTTCTTCCCCTTGTATACAGTCGGTTTCTTGGATGGCCAAGATGTCTACAAGAGGATTTCGCAGGAATTCCAGCTTTTTGGCTTGGGATATATGATCCCTGGCTCCCGCAATGTTTAGCATCCCTATTGACACTGAGGTGCCCACGGCGCCTCAGGAGCGGTTGGGAGGACCCTCTGGCCCTATCCCACCGCAGCTCATTTTGGCCATGCTCCGCGACTGTACTCCAACTCATTCACTGCCATTGTTGGTTCCCTTGATCTGACCCAATGATTCATGGGAATTGCAGTTTTTTGCATTTGCGTCAAACCTTTCCCGCACAGGTCTCATGTTGATTTGATGCGGATTGTTGATTGAATTCTATATTTTTGAGGTTCAACTTTGGTGAATTGTGCACCGCATTTTCACCCAAATTGCGGTTGCATTATTCCTCAGTATGTGCATGACTGATGTCGCTTTGTGACTCTGTCAGGTTATTGTGAAAATTTTTGACCTGAGCATATTGTTCTGATTGGTTGGCTCGCTGAATATCCAAAATATCCTCCCAAATTTGTCCGGGGTTAATGGCAGACTCCACGTGTGCTGCCGCTTCAGCCACTGCTCACTTGTGGGCTTTTTGTGCCACTTTACATTCTTTGCGTATAATTGGATCCACAATGGAGTATAGTCCATCTTCACCCCAGCGGAATGGGTGGTGACCGTCAGTCATTTTGGCGAAGTTTTCATTATCTTCATCCATTGCTTCCTCACAATAACCATTTTCCATTAAGCCCTCTTGCAAAGGGCATGCGTGTTCCTTGTGGCCCAGTGGGCCACAGTGGTTGCAAATGGGCGGTGCTCGTTCCACTGTAACTCAGAATGCAGCTGACTGGCCCCCATCTGCAAAGTGAAATTCTGCTGTGTGGGGAATTCTGGATAAGTTCTCTTCCACTTCTGGGAAGGGGTTGATTATGGCGATAGCTTTGCCCATGCACAGGTTGGGCATCAGGCAAAATTGCTGTATTTTGAGTTGCTGAATTTCTCTGTAGGCCATGAGACCTTTGTGGAGCTCCTCCTCGATTACCTTACAAGGAAGGTTGGTGGGAAGCAAGTCAAAAAGATGAACAAAGTTTTTGCTTTGTTCCATCTGGTGTGTGCGGTGCGCACAATTTTTTTGCCCTTGGGGAGGGCAATTTCCACACAGACTTTTGCTGCGGCATTGGCTTCATCAGCTGTTTCGAAACCAATATCAATCCAGCCATGGCCCATGTTGTTGGTGGCTACGTACACCACGTGAGGGAAAAGTGAGGGCTTTGCCTCACATGTCTTCTCCCATAGGGTTGATGACTCATCCCCAAAGAAGAGTCTAAATACCGTGCTCCACCTTTGACAAGGGTTGTTTGAACTGAATGTACATATATTGTGCATGCTTTACAGTGAATACCATAAACCCTAATGGGGTCTGAGTTTACGATTTCTTTGCGGATTGGGTTCCTGGTCCCCCTCCAGGGCGTTTCTTGCTCTTAGTTTCACCATTAAGTGCACCGCTCGCCATGACGCTCACCCATGTTGTATTATTTTTATTGATAAAGTCGCCCATCTCTCCTGTGTGTGATTATCCAAATTTGCTGTTCAAATCAAATAATAGTAACTAAAGTGATTATTATGAGAAAGAAAAAGCTTCTCTAAACATCACTTTATATCAATTAAATTTTTAAATTTATTGTGGGGAAGGCTGACCATGGGATGGACACTTCCAAATATGACTCAGGAAAGACAAACTTAGTACCAGGAGGCACCCCAGAGAAGCGAAGCTATCTCTTGTTGCCAGCGGGAACGCCACTTATGGGGAGGGGGAGGGAACGTGTGAAGGGTCCATAGCCACTATTGAGCACGTGTGGAGGAAGGGGTCTGATTTGATGAACCAGACCGGGAACCAGGAGGAGACCATCTGTCAGCGACGCGGTGGGAGGTATCTAAACATCCACGCTTGAAACTGGTCCACCATATGAGACTGGAATCTGTGGACAGCTTCTGGGAGGGTGAGGGTGGAGCCAGCGATGGCATACAAGACAATCGTGTGGATAGTCCACATGGCGATTGCAACCACCAGAGCACGGAGGGAGGGTGGAAGGGGAGAGGCCATTGATGAAGCAAACATATCTCTTGACAGACTGAAGGGATGCGTTTGATCCTGGCCCAGCAGACGTTGAACTTCGCGCCATATTACTTTAGAGGTGGGGCACTTCTCCAGGCAGTGAAACAGCGTTCCATACTGGCCACACACGACACAGGATGAGTGTAAAGCGTTAGAGCGCTCAGCTGTATGATACACCTGCCTCAGGCAGCGCCACACATGGGAGCGGACTTGAGGCTGCAACAGAGGATGGTGTGCGTATTTCCAGATAGTCTTTGGGTCTCAGTGGAATAAGGGATGTCCATCATGTCCAGGTAGTCCACCCCGGATAGGACATGGGGTTGAATGGGGATCACGCCATCATGGATGGGTAGCCCCTGTACCTCTTGTGTGAACTGAGGAGAGGGGCGGCCTCTTTGGGTTGTATGCCCGCTAATACAATTCTCCACTCTGAGCGCTCGCATGGAGAGTAGGATTAATTTGTAGTGGGCTTTAGTCCCGTGAGGACCTGTGGCTGATGTGTGTGATGCGAGGTATTTCATCAGGGAGTGGGGGTTTGATGGATTGTTGAGGCCCAAGGCTTGGGAGAAGTTGGAGCGGGCTGCGCGGGACCAGTGTTGGTTTGGGAATGTAGGAGCGGTGACGGCCGCGATCCAGGTGCCCAGGATCTTGGCAGCATGGGCTTTGAAGTCAAGCAGGCCCATGCCACCTTGATGATGAGGGCCAAACATGACCTCTAGCCGTAATGGTGGAGGGCGGCCTGACCAAAGCCATCCTTGCAGCAAAGCATAAAGGATTTGAAGTTTGGGGAGAAGGGGATGGCGTGGGCTCTGAACCAGACTTTGGATAGGAGCATAGAGTTGGCAAGAACAACCCTGCCAGTGAGGGTAGTAGGGTGGGCTCTGAGAGAGGCGATTCGCTTCGTCACGTTGTCCAGTATATGGTACTCCATTACTGCTGACGCATATCCGCCTGCCTCCATCCACACGCCCAGATGGCGCACCGGTCTAATGGTAGGACGTGGCATGAAGGGGAGCACCAGTGGTGCGGTGTGTGTTGAGTTAGTAAGGCGGGGACGTGGGCGAGCAGATGGGCCAGGTTGGGGAACTAATTGCTGGGGCCCAGCAGTTCTGAAACTGACCAAGGAGGATGATTTCAGTTTTGAAGGCGTTCAGTGTCGCGTTGCTTACCAGGGAATATTCCTGGATGAGGGCTTCAAGTGCGCGTGCATCTTTGTTATTAGACACCCTCACCACGCAGTCATCTGCAAATGCCATCATCTTGACTGGGGTTTGGCCTGGCACATGGACCCCAGTGAGTTGCGCATTCACATTTCGCAGTAGTGGGTCAAGGCTGAAGTTGTATAAGAGTGGGCTGAGGGGGTCCCCTTGTCGCAAGCCCCTTTGAGGGCAGACTACTTCCGTTAGGAAGCCAGGGCCACGCACTGCCATTGTTGCAGATTCCATGAGCAGCATCACCCAGTTGATGAAGCGGGGGTAGGCGGAATTGATGGAGGCAGGCCCTTAGGTATTCCTAGTTTACTCTATCATAGGCCTTTTGTTGGTCCAAGAATACCAGTGCCCCAGAGGCTGTGGATTGACATGCATTAGCCACGGAGTGCACGTTATCCCAAATTGACCTTCTGGGCATGAAACCAAATTGTTCTGGGCAGATGGTGGCAGATGCTACAGTCCCTAAACGGTTAGCCATGATTTTTGTTAAAATTTTGGTGTCTGTGTTTGTTAGAGAAATGGGGCGCCAGTTGGCTAAGTCAAGCTTATCCCCTTTCTTGAAGAGTGTGACAGTAAAGGCCTCATGTCCTCCTGGTAGAAGGCACGTTTCCAACAGGCTTTGGTTAAGTGAGGCTAGCAGCAATGGGGATATATATTTGAAATATTTTTGTAGAACTCATATGGAATGCCATCTGGGCCTGGGCATTTTTGGTTAGGCGCACCGCAAATGGCTGTCCATAATTCGTTTGGAGTAATTAAATTCATTACTTCCGGGTATCAGAAAACGGTGCGGATATGAGCTCAGTTGAGAAATTCTGCCATTTCAGCTGGCTGAATTGGTTCAGCTCGGTATAACTAGGAGTAATATTTTTGCATTTTGATTGCCACTTCAGCTGGTGTGTCCGCAATGGAATTATCCGATCTTTGCACCTGTGTGCAGGCCACGCTCTGGCATGGTGCGAAATTTTTTTTAAAGAAGTATGTGGTGCACTTGTCACCTTTAGTGATGCATGTGGCCCTGTATTGGACACAAACCTGATGTTTGTGTTGCCTTTTGAGTGCGTTGAGGTGGGCAGCTGCCTCTGCCCACTTCTGGCCTCATGCAGGGCTATATCCTGTGGCTGGGATGTTGGACTCCAAGTGGGCCAATTCTGCCAGAGCGCGCGAGATAACCGCCAATGTGGCTCATGAGCGTCTGGAGGAGAGATGGCGATAGTGGCGGATGGTGTCCTCTTTGAAAGTTGCCCATGTGGAAATGGGGTCCACACAAAATGGTGCAACAAACGATTTTGCCAAAGTTGCCTCTTCCACCCACGTGGAAAATCCTGGTGATGCAAGCTCGGGGGGGCAGATTTTGCACCAATGTGGGGCCTTTGCAACTGTGACAGGTAGGTGGTAGGTTATTGAGACCAGTCGGTGGTCAGAGAATTCCATTTTCGTTGTTTTGAAGTGGGAGATGTGGGGTTGGAATTTCGCCAGTATTAGAATAAGGTCGATGCGGGTCATGGACCTTAATTGGCCATTGTAGATGTGGGGATGCGTCATGTTTTCGAGCAGTGGGGCATGTCACGGCAGCGCATCCATTAACCCAAGGCTGGCTTTTTGGCGCGTAGTTCTACGTGACCCTGTGGGGCGTGGGGTGAGGGAGGCCACCGGTCTGTTGGCGAGGTTAGCCAACAGTTCATGTCACCAACTAGGAAAGAATTAGGGGGTAGTGGGAGGGATTTGACCGACAAGAAAAATTCCTGATGCTCATGTGCACCGTTTGGGGCATAGATGTTGACAATTGCGTGTGCAACGTCAGCCCAAGAGAAGGTGACGACGAGCACTCAGCCATTTAGGAATGTTTCTGAGGATGTGAATTTAAAAATTATTTTTCCAAATTAGCACCCCACAGTGCTTTGACCAAAAGGATAGGGATGGGAGGAGCATTGTTTTCCAAGCTTTCCTGTAACCTCGTGGACAGTGGGACTCCTGGATGGCCAGGATAACATGGGTAAATTGTGTTGTAAAAAACTCAGTTTCCTAGCTTAGGATGGGGAGGCCTTGAGTCCGGCGATATTTAACGTCCCTAGAGTGAAGGTTTCCCCCATCGCACCTTAGGTGTGAGGGGTGGGTCCCTGGGCCCACCAGCCTCTTCAAGGTCCCCACAGGCTTTCACAGCAGTGTGGGTGTTAGCAGCAATGCTATTGGGGTTTTTGTTAATTTTTGCGGAAAGAGTTGCATTGGCTTTAGCCTTTGCTTTTTGTTTTCCCGACGTCAGATGAATTTTTTGCGGTGCAGATGAGTTCAGTGCACCATCAAGTGGGTCAAAAATATTTCAGTTGGGATAGGTCCCAAGTCAGTTTTGACCGGAGCTTGGGTGCAGCGATTGGGTAAGATCAAATCTCCCATCAGATCCTCAGATTGAGTGGCCCGCTCAGCATGGGTTTCCCAATTTGATTGGATGAAGGATTCCTGAGTCACTTCCGCCGTGAAGGTCTCCATGTCCTCCTAATGTTGTGAGTGTGGGATGGCAGTGGTGGCCTTGGCCGCTTCCTTGGCCGTGGCCCTATGGGCCTGCTTGCCTTTCCACTCCTGCGGGGAGATGGGCTTCACCAATAGGTAGCAGCCTTATGCTCCCCACAGGAAAGCCTCCTTGGTGCTTGCGGTTGGTTCAGTAGTGCGCCTCTCCGCTGGCCATGGCCACCGAGGGGTCATGGGGAATGTGACACCCTCCTTGATGGGGCATGCATGCACCTTATGGACAAACGTGTCACAGTGGGTGCAAATGGGGGGCGCGCTGTCCACGGTTACCCGGAATGGGTGGGTGGTATACCCTGCAATATCAATAAAAGTGGATTGTGGGATCTGGGTTAGGTCCTTCACGATCTCCTTAGTTGGGGTCAGAACTGCGATGGCTTTGCTGGTGCACAGGTGTGGCATCAGCATGAGCATTTCATTTCAGATTGTATTTCGCTGTATATGGCGAGACCATCTTTCAGGTGTTGCTCCGAAATGTCACGTTTTACTGTAGTAGGTAAAAAGTCAAAATGTGAGAAAAATTTGGTTTGATTTTGTCCATCTGGTGCATTTGGTTTTGATGACCCGTTGCCCTTTCAGGGAGGTCAATCCACTATGGCACCGCCGCAGCCTCGTCTGCTGCTATTTGCTTTTGAAACCTAGGTCCAGCCAACTGCGTGACATGGAGTGAGGTGCAACATACACCGTGGTCAGGAAAAATTTTGTGTACATCTTCATGCCAAACTTTTTTCCATGCAATATTTTTTGATGTCCAGATACACATGGACTCTGAATTCCACCGACAAAAAGTGGCTGGCGTGGGT